>JAKSZT010034741.1:13757-42208 GCA_026826555.1 Tolypeutes matacus | reverse complement strand
TATTCTCTTGCTCACATATGGTGATTCTTGCAATGCAAGAAATTATAACAATGAGGTGGAGCCAGTGGCCACTTGACAGTTTTTTGGGTAGGGAGGGGATGAGCAGTTGAAATACAGGGGCTTCTTTGGGAGTTGGAGGTTGTCCTGAGTACTGTTGTGGCAATGGATGTAGGCCATTTTAAATCAGCACACACCACTCAGAACTGAGTGGGAGAGAGTGTGGTCTACAGTGTGAACTGTGGTCTATGGTTGGTGGCAAGGCTCCAGGATGTGTAAGTTCATTGAGGTTGGTGGGCCACACTATGGGAGATGTTTGTGTTGGATGTGGTGGGAGGTGTGGGAGGTGGGCAACATGGGAATCCGAGTGGGTTCCGTATAATATTTTAGGTAATCTAAGCACCTCTTAAAATATATGTATATATATATATATATAAAAATAACATTTTTGTAAGCAAATACACATATATGCATATATATTTATATATCATTTTACAAATGTTTGTATGTATTGTGAGAATTTTGATTTTTACCCATAATAAAAAAAAAAAGAAAAAAAAATAAAGAAATGGAAAGACAAAAAAAAAAAAAAAAAACAAACAACAAAAAAAAGAGTAAAGGATCATAAGGACAGTCATCAATATCATGGGCCCAACAAGAGACCATCCTTCTTCACTAGTCATTGCCCCTGTACTCAGGGGATTCTTGCTGTTCCATTAGAGAATGTAGCAGAGCTCCTCAGGATAAGAGCTAAATATCCTTTCAGTTATTGTGTGAATCTCCACTCACTATGACAATGCTCCAGGGACATTTGAACACATTTATATGCCTTATATGTATGCCCAGGTGAGCTTCCTCCCATTTATCCCCAGTCACTGACATCCTGCATGAATGATCCTCCCCTGCCACAGTTACAACCCTTCTGTGATCCAAAACCTCTTCAAAAATGAAGCCAATAAACGAGCCAAATACAATTAATAAGAAAATGAAATAATAATGACAGTTTTAAAAATAAGAAATAAAATACAAAAATAATTTTAAAAGATAAAAATAAAAACAAATCTTTGATAATAAAAATAATGAAAAAATATTTTAAAAGATTTTTTGGCATTTTGCCTTTCATCACTGTAAGATATGTTGTCCTGTATGTACAGTGACATTTTTTTTCCATTCATTCACCCAGTGTCTTACTTTTTTCATTTTGTTTTCAAAGAAGTTATAGGTTACAGAAAGGCCACATTCATTTTAATGCACAAAAGGTTTTTCCACCAAGATTATTCTATCCCTCTTCCACAGTCTTGCTATCAATGCACAAGAAGGCCATACATTTAATAATATAGCTTTTCAGATTCATGATACCGTATTATCAGTTACTCTACTAACAATCCACTTGAGTTTCCCACCCATGACTCCATTTTGAACCTTATTTCATCTGGAAGATGATCAAATTCTAAATATTCAAAATAAAACGTTATTTTATGACTTCAACCTTTGTCCCTTCCTTTTACACCCTGGTTGTGACACTACAACTTTTAATTTATTCACTCATATCACTATTTCTTATGCCTCACTAATTATTCCTTATCCAGGTATGTCACTTTCTTTAATCAATTCTTCCCATACACAGTTTAGATTCCATGATTTATTATTACAATTACCCTTGGCAACATCATAAATTTTCTTACCATATTTCCCTCCAGACCAAAATTTGGTATTTATGTAATTTGCTAATACCAATCCCACCTAAACTACAAAGAACACAATCCATGCATGTTGGCGTTCAGGAACTGGGTCGGGGAAAATGGTGTTGCAGATGAGAAAGAATAAGAGAAAGAGAAGAAAAAATTGGGATCAGGGAACTCTCCATCCGATATGGAGAGAAGAGCCCAGCTACCTCATAAAGTGTGGCTTTTATTCTGGCTTTAGAACAAAGAAAATACGCGTGAGCATGTGCAAGGGCAATAGATACTTGGCAGTTACATTTTACTGAAATCAACAAGTCTTAAAGGTTAATGGCTCAGTTCCTCTTTTCCTTCCTGAAATTCACAGACATTGTAAATCTTACAAGCTCAGGGTGTTTCCCCACCCAGTTCCTATTAGCATGAGACTGGAGGGCTTGTTTCCAACATCCCAGGGTGACCTGATTTCTGTCAGTATTCATGGCCTTTAATTGAAACGCCATCACATGCAAAAGTAAGCAATTACAAAATTAATATATTCAAAACCAAATAGTCCCATGTTGCCCACCTCCCACACCTCCCACCATGTCCCACACAAACATCTCCCACAAGTGTGGCCCACCACCCTAAATGGACTTACTCATTCTGGGGCCTTGCCAGCAGCCATAAACCACAGTTAACATCGTAGACCACACTCTCTCCCACACAGTTCTGAGTGGTGTGTGCTGATTTAAAATGGCCTGCATCCGTTGCCACAACGGTACTCAGGACATCCTCCAAATCCCAAAGAAGCCCCTGTATTTCAACTACTCATCCCGTCCCTGTCCCAAAAGTGTGAAGTGGCCACTGGCACCACCTCATTGTTATAATTTCTTCCATTGCTAGAATCACCATATGTGTACAAGAATATCATCAAGTCTACTCTAGCCCATAGTTCTCCCCCAAATCCTGAGGAGACTGGGATGGTGATGTCCACTCCACCTCCAAGTGAGAGAGGGCTTATATCTCATGGATATGGTGGGTGGGATGATCCTGCCTGCAGATGCAGGCCCTCTCCATTCCCTGGGATTGCCATTGCCCATCGTTGTCTCCTTGCCAGGTGACTTGGATGAGTCCATTGAGCTTTAGGGTAGGAGTTGCAGCTCCACAGAGATTCCACGCACACCTGGCACATAGGTAGGCCAGAGGCTCCAGTCTCTGGAAGTATACCTAAAAACTTCTGCATCCCATATAGGTTTGAATAGAAGGGACTGATGAACCCTGTGCAGGGAGGACTTATTTGAGTCCAATTCTGTCACTCTCAGGAGCACAGATTCCAAAGTAGAGCCCACTGATAAGGCATCAGTCTCTGGAGCTATCCCCACTTATATAGGACCTGGGTGTTTCCAGAGCTCTCAGGAGCCCCTCTGTGTGGGGTGATAGGCACTTAGATGTTCTATGAGCTTCTACTGAGGTGTGCATAAGAGTTACTTCTGGGATGACCTCCCGACGCTCTTTGAAGTCTCTTAGCCACTTGAACTCATTTGTCTTTACATTTTCCCCCTTTTATTCAAGGTCTTCTTCCAGTTGGGTTACCAGTTGGCACTTGGTATTAATCCCTCGATGCCAGGGAGGCTCATCCCCAGGAGTCATGTCCCACATTGGGGGGAAGATAATGCAATCATATGCTGAGTTTGGCTTAGAGAAAGGCCACATTTGAACAACAAGGAGGCTCTCAGGTGGCAACCCTTAGGCACCCCACAACTGCAGACTAAGTCTCAGTCACAAGAGCAAAGACTCACAAGTGTAGTAATCATTAAAAAGATCACATCAGTGGGTTACCCTCTTTTGACAGACACTGTCCTTGCACTCAGAGGACTATTGCTGCTTCCTTGGAGACTGTGGCAGAGCTCTCCATGCTAGGAATTCAGATTCCCTCATTTATTGTGTGATTGTCCACCCATCGTGACCATGCCCCATCTCTTGATCTTTTGAACAATTTTGTAATCTTTCATGTATATTCGGATGAACTAATTCCCATGAAACCCCCCTCCCAGACACCCCCCACCAAAAAATCCCCTGCAGTACCCATTGTAACCCTCTGTGATCCAAATCCTCCATGAACATGTACTCCATAAAATAATCAAATACACTTACTAGGAAAAAGAAACAACTATAAGCTTACATGCAAGAGACAAACACAGGGAAACTCAGGGAAAAAACAAACAAACAAAGAACAAAACAAAACAAAATATAATTAGCGGATAGGGACATTTAAAAAAATGGGCAAAAAAGCAAAGGAAATGCCTTTAAAAAAAAAAAAAATATATATATATATATATATATATATATATATATATAAAGATACATATTTATTTATTTATTTATTTCCTTACTCTTTTCTTTTTTTTTTCCTTCCTTTTATCACTGTGTTATTGGATGTCCGGTGTGCCTTGACACCTTTCCCCTCTCAATCCCCATTGTCTCCCAATTTTTCATTTATTTTTCAAAAAAGTTTTAGGTCACAGCAAAGTCACACAGAGTGCCCGAGACTCCCAGATACCAAACCATACCCCCTTTCCCACCCAATATTAACCTCACCCCCTTTTTTTTTTTTGATGTTAGCATTGTTATAACTGTTATACAGATAGCAAAATATAGCAACTAAACATTGTCAATGATTTACAGTATAGTTTACAATTTAGATGATACAGTTTAATAATTTTGATGATAATTACCATGTCCTGTGTCCATTACTGCAAGGTAAAGAAAAACCTTCCCCATTACCACCAAACACCCCACTAGATCTTGACTGTTCACTTCCCCCCAGCCCCCCAGGGCCCTTGATACCACCCTATCCCGACCCATGGAATGTCAAGATTCACAGTTACATGTCCTGGGAATTTGAACTTGACCTTGCTAAACCACCCACCAGCCAGTGCTGCACCACCAAACCCAGGAACACCACCACTCATCTGCCCCATCCCCCAACATGCAACCACACTCTATCCCTTTACCATAGATTATGTCCATATGGGTGATGGCTCAAAGCCTGCTCTTTTCTTACTCTCCCTTGTTAACCTATCTTTAAGACAATGGTTCTCAGAGACTGCTCACTTTCCTCAGTTCAGATCAGTGAGGTCATATACTGTTCATCCTTCAGTGCCTGACTTGCTTCACTCAACATAAGGTCTACAAGATTTATCCATGTTATTTCATGTCTTAGCACTTTGTTCCTTCTTACAGCTGAGTAATATTCCATTGTATGTATGTACCACATTTTGCTTATCCATTCGTCTGTTGATGGGCACCGGGGCTGATTCCAACTTTTGGCAATGGTGAACAATGCCGCTATGAACATTGGTGTGCATATATCTGTTTGTGTCTTTGCTTTCAGTTCTTCTGGGTATATACCCAGCAGTGGAATTTCTGGGTCATATGGAATATCTATTGTTAGTTTTCTGAGGAACCGCCAAACTGTCTTCCACAGTAGCTGGAACATACCATAGTCCCATCAGCAGTGGATGACGGTTCCTATTCCTCCACATCCTATCCAACATTTCTCCTGTTTTTTTAATAGCTGCCATTCTGATGGGTGTAAGATGGTATCTCATTGTAGTTTTGATTTGCATTTCCCTGATAGCAAGCGATGTTGACCATTTTTTCATGTGCTTTTTAGCCATTTGAATTTCTTCCTTGGAGAAGTGTCTTTTCAGGTCACTTGCCCATTTTTTAAATGGGTTGTTTGTCTTTTTATTTTCAAGGTCCAGGTTTTCTTTATATATGCAGGATATTAGGCTCCTGTCAGATATATGGTTGCAAATATTTTCTCCCATTGTGTAGGCTGCCTTTTTATTTTCTTAATAACATACTTTGAGGTGCAGGAGTTTTAAAATTTGATGAGATCCCATTTATCTATTTTTTCTCTTGCTGCTCATGCTTTGGCTGTGAAGTTCATGAAACCATTTTCTATTACAAGGTCCTGTAGATGCTTCCCTACATTATCTTCCAAGGTCTTTATGGTTTTGGTTCTTCTATTTAGATCTTTGATCCATCTTGAGTTGATTTTTGTATAAGGTTTGAGATGGTATTCTTCTCTCATTCTTGTGGATATGGATATCCAGTTCTCCAAGCACCAATTGTTAAAGAGGCCATTCTCTCCTAACTGAGTGAACTTCATGGCCTTGTCAAATATCAGAGAACTGTATATG
Source organism: Tolypeutes matacus (assembly GCA_026826555.1). NCBI lineage: Eukaryota > Metazoa > Chordata > Mammalia > Cingulata > Chlamyphoridae > Tolypeutes > Tolypeutes matacus. Next base: position 36,342 of record JAKSZT010034741.1, on the reverse strand, counting down.
CGAGGATCTATATCGGAACTCTCAATTCAGATCCATTGGTCAGTAGGTCTATCCTTGTGCCAATACCATTCAGTTTTGATCACTGTAGATTTGTAGTATGTTTTAAAGTCAGGTAGTGTGATACCTCCAACTTCATTTTTCTTTTTCAATATGTCTTTGGCAATTCAGGGCCTCTTGCCTCTCCAAATATATTTTTGGTTAGTTTTTCCAGTTCCTTAAAAAATACAGTGGTGACTTTTATTGTAATTGCATTGAATCTGTAGATTAGTTTGGGCAAGATAGACATCTTGATGATATTAATCTTTCTATCCATGAACAGGGAATATTTTTCCATTTATTTAAGTCTTCTTTGATTTCCCTTAAGAGTGTTGTGTAGTTTTGGGCATCCTTGTCTAGTTTCCGATCTCAGAGGGAAGGCTTTTAAGATTTCACCAATGAAAATGATGTTAGCTTTTCGTTTTTCATATATACCCATTTTCATATTCAGAAGTTTCCATCTATTTCTATCTTTTGTAGTGTTTTTATGAGGAAAGAGTGCTGTATTTTGTTGAATGCTTTTTCTGCATCTATAGAGTTGATCATGTGATTTTTTTTCTTTCAATCTGTTTATGTGGTGTATTACATTGATTGATTTTCTTATATTGAACCATCCTTGCATATCTGGGATGAAACTCACTTGGTCATGGTGTATAATCCTTTTGATATGTTGTTGAGTGCGATTAGCAAGTATTTTGTTGAGGATTTTAGCATCTAGGTTCATTAGAGAAATTGGTCTGTAATTTTCTTTCTTGTGGTATCTTAATTTGGTTTTGGTATTAGGGTAATGTTGGCATCATAGAATGAGTTAGGCAATATTCCTTCTACTTCTATTTTTTGGAAGAGCTTAAGTTGAATTGGTGTTAGCTCCTTCTGGAATGTTTGGTAGAATTCAGCTGTGAAGCCATCTGGTCCTGGGCTCTTCTGAGTTGGGAGGTTTTTGATGACTGAGTCTATCTCTTTACCTGTAATTGGACTGTTGAGTTTACCAATTTCTTCTTTCATCAATGCAGGTTTTTGTGGGTTTCTAGAAACTTGTCCATTTCCTCTAAATTATCATTGTTGTTAGCATATAATTTTTCAAAGTATCCTCTTATGATACTCTTTATTTCTGTGGGGTCAGTAGTGATATCCCCTTGTTGATTCCTTATTTTATGTATTTGCATCTCTTCTCTCTTTCCTTTGTTAGTCTGGCTAAGGGTTTGTCAATTTTATTGATATTCTTGAAGAACCAGCTTTTGGTTTTGTTTATTGTTTCCAGTGTTTTCTTATTCTCTATTTCATTTAGTTCTGCTCTGATCTTTGTTATTTCCTTTTTTCTACTTCCTTTAGGTTTAGTTTATTGTTGTTTTTCCAATTCTTCCAAATGTGGTATTAGGTCTTCAATTTTAACTATTTCTTCTTTTTTAATATCTGAATTTATGGCTAAGAACTTCCCTCTCAGGACTACTTTCGCTGCATCCCGTAGATTTTGATATGTTGTGTTGTCATTTTCCTTAGTTTCAAGGTAGTTACTGATTTCATTTGAGATTTCCTCCTTGACCCATTGTTTGTCTAAGAGTGTGTTGTTTAACTTCCATAACTTTGTGCCTAACCCGTTTCTCTGGCCCTTAGTGTTTTACAATTTCATTCTTTTGTGGTCAGAGAAATTACTTTGTATAATCTCAATCTTTCTGAATTCATTGAGAGTTGTTCTGTGGACTAGCATGTGGTCTATTTTGGAGTATGTTCCATGTGCACATGAGAAGAATGTAAATTCCACTGCATTTGGGTGTGGTGTTCTGTATATGTCTATTAAGTCCAGGTCTTCTAATGTATTTTTGAGTGCCTTAGTTTCTCTATTGATTCTCTGCCTAGATGATCTGTCTAATGATGGTAGTGGTGTGTTGAAGTCCCCTGCTACATTTGTAGAGGCATTTATTTCTCCTCTTAGTTTTTCCAGAGTTTGCCGCACAGTTTTCAGACATCCCGGTTAGGTGCGTAAATGTTGATGATTGTTCTCTCTTCTTGAGAGATTACTCCTTTTACTAATATGTAGTGTCCATCTTTGCCTCTTACAATAGTTTTGCATTTAAAGTCTATTTTGTCTGATATTAGAATAGCTATTCCTGCCCTTTTTTGCCTATTGTTAGCTTGTAAAATGGTTTTCCAGCCATTCACTTTCAGCCTCCTTGAATCCCTGGGTCGAAGGTGGGTTTCTTGTAGACAGCATATAGATGGACCTTATTTTCTTATCCATTCTGCCAATCTGTGTTTTTTGATTGGTGAATTTAATCCATTAACATTCAGTGTTATTACTCGTAACGAATTTCTTACTTCAGCCATTTTTTCTTTGGGTTAATGTATGTCACATGTTGTTTTGTTTCTCTTTTTGTCTTTTCAGGTGTTTTTAAACTCTCCTCCAACTGTCTCTCCCTTGTGTTTTCCTTTAAACTTTTAGAGAATCTTTTAGTATTTCTCGAAGTACTGGTTTCTTATTGACATACTCTCTTAATTTCTGTTTATTTGTGAATATTTTGAACTTCTCCATCATTTTTGAATGCCAGTTTTGCTGGATAGACAATTCATGGCTGGAAGTTTTTTTCTTTAGTTTTTGACTATGTCATACCTCTGTCTTCTTGCCTCCATGGTTTCAGCTGAGAAATCAGTACTTAATCATATTGTGCTTCCCTTGTATGTGATGGTTCTCTTTTCTCTTGCTGCCTTGAGTATTTTCTCTTTGTCTTGAGCATTGGACATTTTGACAAGTATATGTCTTGGAGTTGGCCTGTTGGGATTTATACTATTTGGGGTGCGCTATGCTTCCTAGATTTGTACATCCATTTCTCTCAATAAGGTTGGGACGTTTTCAGCCATTATTTCCTTCAACACTCCTTCTGTTCCCTTTCCCTTCTCTTCTCCTTCTGGGATGCCCATAATGTGTATGTTTGTGCGTTTTGTATTATCAGTTAATTCCCTGAGTCCATGCTGGATCTTTTCTATCTTTTTGTATATCTGTTTTACTATCTCTTTGATTTTAGCTGTATTGTCTTCATTATCACTATTTCTTTCCTCTGCCGGTTCAAATCTGCTGTTATGTGAATCCAGTGTCTTTTTGATTTCTTGGTTTGTGCCATTGTTCACCATCATATCAATTATTTTTTAGGCAATTTTGCAATTTCTTCAGTATGTTCTCCCAGTGTCTTCTTTATATCCATAATCTCTTCCTTCACTTCTTTAAGTTGGTCCATGATATTTGTTTGGATAGCTTTGATTAGTTTTTCAATATTCTGCATTGCTTCCTGGTTTTTATTTGGTTCATTGGGTTGGTTCATGTTTTCGTGTTTCTCAGAATCATTTGTATTTTTTTGTTGCCCTCTGGTCATCATATTATCTTGATGGATTTGTTCAGTTGATTAGCTTTTCTTTATACTCTAGAGTTTTATTTAGCTAGTGGTTCTGTGTGTGAGTTAAGTTTTCTCTTTGGCACTTTTTCTTCTTATTTTATTTCCTTGCTTCTTTCTATGTTCCCTTGAAGGCAAAATATTAGGGCCAGAGGAATCAAAAGATGTAAGGGAGGCAGAAGGATAACAGTAATATTGATAAAAGTTAGAAGAGGGGCCAAATGAGACTTAATGAGATGAATACTTAACTTGTGTAGGCAGTGTAGAGTAACAGGAAAAAAAGTGGAGTTCCTACAATGGACTGGGAAAACAAATGGAGGAATATATATATATCATGATTTAGAAGGCTAGACTTATGAGGAGGGAGAGAAATAGTAAAGAAAGGGCTGAAAGGAAAAAGTTAATACTAATAAAAAAAGAAGAAGAAAACAAAATAGATGGAATAGAAATTGACACCCTTATGTCGTGGGCCTATGAAAAAATGTTGTATCTAAGAGCCACACAGAAAGCAGAAGGCAGAAAGATGAAGGAAGGATAAGCGATAGTTTGGAATACAAAATCAATATAGACAGCGAGTGGGAAATTACTGAAGAAGAAGCACAGCAAAGAAGCGACAAGCTAGCAGCACCTAATTTTAAAAAATGAAAGAAAAAAGAAAGGGGGGAAGAAAGAGGAAAGAAAAGTAAGAGACCAGAAATAAACAGAGAAAAATCAAAGATCCACACAGGCAAGCAGTCAAACAGAGCTAAGGAGGGTCAATGATTCCCCTAGGATCCACGTGGATCCTCTCTGCCTGCTTGTGTTTATCAATCAATTTCCCCGCAGGGTTCTCTATGCAGGTCCTGAAACAGCTTTTAGCTATTAAAGTAAATTTATAAGAATTTATTTTTCATTTATTGAAGTGACCTTCTCACATTTTTTTTTTTTTTGGCGAAATACAGGACCCAAAATAATTTCTCCTCTAGACCAACCCCCTTCAGAAGGGACCCTAGCTGGGCTTGTGGAAATTAATTAAGCACGTCCCACTTCCTGGACTCCCCAGGGTAGCTGTAGCTCTGATGTTAGTCAGTGCAGAGGGTTAAAGACGGCCAACTATAACCCTTCTGGAGCCGAGCACCAGTGTCACCTGGTTTCTATGTATATCAGTTTGACAGTAAATTCACCTCTCCTCTCAGCTGATGCTGCTTCAGGTCAGTTTATCTACTCCGCAAAATTATGGGGCAGTCCAGGCAGCCAGATCTATGGCAAAAAATAAAAATAAAAAATTCCCTTCCCTGTCCTCCAACAGAACCCTTCCTCTTTTGGGGAGTGTCTCCTCTTCCTGGCTCCATGGCGGCCTGGGACTTATCCCTGGGCAGCTAGGAAAATCAACTCCCTCCCCTGAACAGAATCACCCCAGCCGTCCACCGGGTGCCGATTTGCTCCGGCTGTTCTGTTCACCCAAGGACCAAGGGGCTCCAGGCAGCCAGATCCCCAGAAAATAAAACTTTCTCACCCCGCTCGGGGTTCCAACTGGCCATTTTATTTTTTTTTCTCCCTAACCGTGGGGCTCAGCCGTCTGTGCTAACCACCACCGGCAGGCTTAAAACTCATGAATATCTACCATTCCATCCACACCGTTGATCCATGCAGATAGATGTCCCAAGCTTCTCATTCCACACGTGCACAGCACAGATCCCCAGTCAGGACCCCGTCCACAATCCGCCTTGCTCTGGGAGCTTGCAGTTTGTGCCCTCCTACATTAATGCCATCTTGGCCCCGTCTCTCTAATTTTGTTTTAAAATAACAAGCACACCTGCTGTTGATGGCCAAATGCCATAAATGTATTGTGTTACTATAAAATACCATGGCTTGGTGTCTGACATTGATTCACTAGATCAAAAACTAAGATGCCATACTTAAAAAATGTAGGAGCATTGGTGGTTCTCTTGAACAATCCATTCAGCCCTAGTATAATTAAGGGTTAAGTCATACCTTTGAATTTAAAAAAATGAAGACTCCCCAAAATTGAGGTTGATTGTATAAGTCTGGATTTTTTAAATGTCTGCTCTAAATTATGATATCAGTATAAATGATTATATACAGCCTAAATTATAGAAGACATTTAATCAGTCAGGAAAGACCAATAGTGCAATGTTTTAGGTAGGTGCACAGTTTTAAAGGTGAATTCTTCATAAATTTCACTTACTGTCTTGTTTCAGGTTAATTTCAGAGGAATTTTATTCAGAACTATACAAGAAAGGAGCAACTTATAATGCCAAGGATCAACAAAAGTATTTGTTATTCCAGTTTAAATGCTTAAGGGAAGAATTTTCTAAGATGCCCCTATTTCACCTCACTTTGCTAGGCACTTTACAGAAAAGTATTTGGATGACACACAAATTAGTAGGGAGCATTTTATTGAGTTCAAGAACTCCTAGTTAACTACTTTCTTCAGTTCTCTCTATCATCTGTCAAATAAGCAGATATATACCAGTAGAAGATTTTGTGAATTTCCTTGTTTTACATTGGTTTTGTATTTTATTTTATTATAGTTTATTTTAACAGTTCTGTGGTATATATAGATGGCAAAAAGACAAGTACTACAAAATGGTGTATAATGAAGAATAAATCGCCTTCACCACTAACTCCTGATCTTGTTTCCCTTCACAGAAAAACTTCATTATTATCTTTTCAGCAAATTTTCAAAAATTTCCTATGTAAACTAATGCAAATGAATAAATTAGATTGAATTCAAATAACAATGAAAAGAAATTGTTAACCATAATTTGCAGGATTGTGTTTTTACAATGTTCTTTAAACATTAGTTTTATATGTATATATATATAGGATTTCAAAGGCTCTTCCTAGGGCAATTTTTATCTCCTCATCTCTCAACTTGTAGGTAAAAGAATTCAACATAGTTGAACAAAGTTGGGGGAGGAGAAAATGGTTGACAAGAAAGGGGACACATACAGGAATTTTAGGGTGAAGTAAATGTTTTGTATGATACTAGGCGGTAGATACTTGACAGGATGCATTTGTCAAATATCCATAGAATTGTACCTAACAAAGAGTGAATTTTAATATATGTAAACCAATAAAAATTTAACCTTTTGTCAAGGGATATCAGGATAGGATGCATACTATGACAAATGAATCTAATGACATTCTAAATTTATGACATAACCACATGGGGGGTGGGGTGGGGTAGCTTAATAAAGTAACTTTGGAAAATGTTGTTTTTACTAGAAATTGTAAAGTCACAGACAAAATGGAACTATATATAAATCTTGAATTCTATGTGGTAAATTTGTTGCTTATGGGGTTATGAATGAACAATTCTGAAACTGCTGTACATGTATACTGCAATTGAGCAAATAAATAGTTCTTGGATGTTGGGAGCCAAGTTTCCCACTCTGGGAGAGTGAAGTTACAGAAAAGCATGAAACAAATACTTGAATGAACACTATGGTACTGGAATAGAGTTGTTGGAAACATCAGAATGAACTCATGTTTAGCTTAATATATATACAGTGCTCTCTGCTATCCTCTATGGGAAAACTGTCCTCAGAATCATGTTTTCCACTTGTTTAGAGTTCATAAGTTAATTTTTTCTTCTACGATTCTAATTGGGAAGCTCAGGAGAGCTCGAAAGAAAATTTCCTAACATCTCTAATGAGATACTAATATTGGGACTCATGTATTTCATATTCCTCCTGTGTTATAACAAAGGAGTGGTCTATGAGAAATATGGATGAGTTCTTACAAATAAAGTAAACATGGTGTATATTTTAGTTTTGGAAAGGCTTCTGCAAACTTAGGAATTAATTATAATAACAGATTATGCAAGTTATGACAATGGAATACCTTGGACACACAAGCAGGTCATTAAAATAAATTTATTGCAATAACATATGAAAATTATTTTAGATCAGACATAGCAACATTCATAATGCAGTGTTTTATCTTGCAATATTATTAAAGAAAAATTATACTTCTTTATATTTTGAAAAGAATAACCAATTTCCCAAGCAATATGAGCCATCCAGATCTCAAATTTGCCAAAGGCAAAATTTCTTTTTTGATCTTAGGTTTCTCAATTGACTGTGCAGTGTGTTCTGTGGTGGATCTTGGATTCTCATGAGTGTTTAAAGTTAATGAACTTATTTGTAATTACAGCTACATGTGGAAATGAATTGATAAGGAAAGGTGGAGCTTCAGGCATGAACCAGGGCCAGTATTGGCAAATGAGACTTCCATTGGGAAAGTAGAACTCCTGGGATACCTATTAGAAGGTGAAAAATCAGGAAATTGCTGGATAGGATAAGATGGGATGGTAGATTATATTTAGTCCTATAGTTTTCAAATGGTTCTTTGAATAGGAATAGGAGTCTGTGGAGATGACTCCAGTTCTTGCTGAGTGACCTGGACGGAAAATCTTTGGAAAAGTGGTAAGGTGATTTGCAATATCAGTTGGGGCAAATAAAAGCCTAGCAAAAAATCTTAAAAGTAAGATCTGGGATTGAGGTGTGCATAGGGATCACCATCTGGTGATCTAGTAGTCTACCTTCATATGTAGGGCTCTATGTGTGTCCCAGAATGTCCCAAGAAGGTCCTGATCTCTTACGTGTACTGACTTGAGGCTCTCCCCAAGCAAGAAGTAAAGACAGATAGACTTGTAACTTGCCTGAACATTGAAGGCATACACACCACAAACTTGTTCCTACACAGTCACTCAGCAAGGTATTTGAGGAAAATTTGACCAGTCATCAACTAACTGAGCAGAGAACCCCAGTGACTACAAGAGAGTGGAAATACAGAATTAACTCAGAAGTGTCAGTAAGTAAAAAAACAACAGCAACAACAACAAACATACTGGTGAGTGTGTGTGTGTGGAGGGGACAGTTCTGATTTCAGGGTTGCCACATTGCATCATGCAAAATATTCAGTTTTCAACAAAAAATTTTGAGAGACACCAAGAAATAAGAAACTATGGCCCATGTGCAAGGAAAAAATAGCAGTCAATAGAAACTTTTTTTGAGGAAGCCTAGATATTGGACTTTCCATACAAAGGCTTTAAGTTCCTTTTTCTTAATATGTTCAAAAAACTAAAAGAAAATATCTATAAAGAATACAAGGAAAATCTGAAAGCAGTTGTATGAGTCAGCCAAAGGGGTGCTGATGTAAAATACCAGAAATCAGTTGGCTTTTATAAAGGGTATTTATTTGGGATAGAAGCTTAGAGTTATCAGACCATAAAGCATAAATTACTTCCCTCACCAAAGTCTGTTGCCATGTGTTGGAGCAAGATGGCTGCCAACATCTACCAGGAAATCAGGCTTCCTGTGTTACTCTCTTCCTGGGGCTTATTTCTCTCTGGGCTAAGCTGCTATGCTCCTCTGTGTGCTTACTTCACGGGCTACAATTTCAAATCTCCCAACTCTTTTCTTTTGTCATGACTTTTCTCTGTGAGTCCCCACCCACCAAGGGGGCAAGAATGCAATATCTTACTGATGTGGCCCAATCAAAGCCTTAATCATTATTTAAAAAGTGAAACCTCTGAATCCAATATAATCTAATATGCCCAGAGGGACAGACCAGTTTACAAACACAATCCAATATCTATTTTTGTAATTCATAAATAATGCCAAACTGCTAAAACAATGTATTACCAAATACAGAAAATTACTAAAGCAATAAATTTTCTTTTACAAAGAACAAACAGAAATTCAGGAGTTCAAAATTATAGTACCTGAAATGAAAATTTTACTCAATGGAGTCACCAACAGATTTGAGGTGATAGAATAAAGAAGCTGTTAACTTGAAAATAGGAAAATATTATGTAGCCCACCCAAAGAGCAGAGTGAGGATAGGTTGAAGAAAACCTCAGAGATATTTGGAACCAGTAAAGATTAAATGGGAGACCAAGAAGTAGGCCAAAATGTCTCCACTTGAGTAAAAAGTCATTGGTATACAGATCAAAGAGGTTTAACCAAACCTAAGTTGGAAAAACACAAAGATATCTTCACCTATACAGATAATTTCCAACTATTGAGGGCCAAATTAAACAGAGAAATTATTGAAAACAGCAAGAGAAAATGGCTGATCCTGTATAAGTAGGGGGCATAATAAGATTAACAGCTGACTTCACTTCAGAAACAACCAGAAGGCAATGATATGACATGTTTAAAGTGTTGATAGAAATATTAAAATTCAACCAATATACTATATCCAGCAAAATTATCTTAAAAAAAATAAGGGTGAAATAAAATTCCTGCCCAGGTAAACAATACTTAGGTTCTTCATTGCTAGCATATATATCTTAGAAGAAGTACTAAAGGAAGGTCTTCAAAGGAGAAGAAATTGCTCCATTTGATAATTCAATCACAGAAAGAAATGAAACTTATTGAAGTGATATTTAAGATGTCAGTACCTATAAAAATTATAATATATATACATGTGTGTGTGAGAGTATGTATGTATATTTTTATCCTCTTAATTTAAATGACTTAAAATTGTATGGCTACACAAATTATGATAATACTGTATTTGGGGTTCATAGCATATATAGAAGCCATATATACATATACACACACATGATAATAGCACAAATTAATGAGGAGAAGGGAATAGAATTATTTTGGGACAAAGTTGCTATTTTTTGTTGATGTTATGTTAATATCAAACTAAAGTAGTTTGTGTTAAGGTAAAATGAACATTGAAATCCCTACAGTAAATCTATCTTTCTATTACTTTCTCTCTCTGTCTCTCCATTATCTGTCTCTCTCTCTCTCTCTCTTTATCTATCACTGTCGCTATCTCTATCTCTTAACTCTATCTCTAGCTGTATAACTCTATGTGTATATTTGTGTGTGTATTATACATATATATGAATTTATATGTGTGTGAATATATATTTCACAATGTGGAAATTGAATTTTATGTATTCTTTAAAATATAAGACATAAAAACTGAAACAGGGAAATAAAATAAGGTGAGATATTGAGAGAATAATTAGCAAAAATACAGTCATTAATTCAACCATATATCAATGTTCACATTAAACACAAATGGACTCAATACTGTAATCAGAAGGCATAGATTTTTTGAAAGGCAAAATCCAACTATTGGCTGTATACAAGAAGCACAATCTAAATTAAAAAAAAAAACAAAAAAAAAAAACAAGTTAAAGTAAAAGGAGGGAAAAAATATTCCATGCAAACAATAAGCATAAGAGAACTGGAGTGACTACATTAAAGTCATAAAAAAAAATAGACTTTAAGACATGAAATGTTACTAGAAACAAAGAGAAATATTTAATAATTATAACAGGACCCATCATCAGTATGATATAACAATTATAAATTCATGAATAACTGACAAATGAACCCAGAATACTATGAAATATAAATAAAAACCAACAGATAAGCAAGGTCAAAAATATGATTTAGCACTTTTAACTGGGAGTTTTAATATATCACTCTTAAAAATTGATAGAAAAATTAAGATAAAATCAGCAGAGATAGAGAATAATTGAACAAATTTTATCAATCAAGTTGACCTAAATAAAATATATATAGAACACTCCACCCAACAATTGTTTAAGAAATGATTTATCAACTTTGGCGCTATTACATTTTACAGTGAATAATCATTTGTGTGGGCATGTCTTGTGCATTTTAGGGTATTTAGCAGAATCCTTGGCCTCAAGCTTTAAGAGAGCAATAGCATCCTCTCCCTGCATCTCCACTCTCCCACCCTTTCCACCCTGCTATCAGGTCAGTCAAAATGTTTCCAGACATTTCCAAATGTTTCCTGGCAGGAGGATAAACCCCTGACTTGCAGTCATCTCTTGGCTTTAAATTTTGAATATATTTTCACAGCACTCTTAGAAACCTGCACTTGGTAACCAAAGCACCTGTCCTTCAGATGAGATAATTTATATTTTATATATTCTTCATTTGAGAAGCAAATGACTGTTTTATCTTCTACATATAAATGTAATTTTAGGGCAAACATCCTTATGGAGAATACAGAAAATGATTTCATTTTCCACTGCACAGTTCTTTAATGATCACCAACAAAGACCAAGGCAATATACTAACTTTATTCATAGGGAATAAAAAAAAAAACTTATCATGATGAAAAGGATATTTTTTAAAATTCAAGTCAATTTCTTATTTTCATGAACACAGAAGAGTGGTTTCTATTGATGATAACTTTCTTCAGAGCCTCTTTCACATCTTTGTTCCGGAGGCTGTAGATCAAGGGGTTAAGCATGGGGATGATCACTGTATAGAAGACAGAGGCCATCTTGTCTGTGTTAAGGGAATGGTTTGAGCCCGGCTATAAATACATAAAGATCAGGGTGATGTAGAAAATGGTAACAGCCATCATGTGGGAGCTACATGTGGAGAAGGCTTTGTGCCTGCCTTCAGCTGACTTCATCCTCAGAATGGCAGAAATAATAAACACGTAAGAAACAAAGAAAATCAGAACTGAAGAAATGAATGTGAATGCCAGCACAGACCAAAATCCATAACTGTTTGGAGTGAGAATCTGAGCAAGTTAGATTGAGGAGAGGCATGTCATCACAATAGAAATGATTGATGATATTGGAATGGCAATAAGAGAGGTGGAAGGTGAGAATGGTATGAAACACTTCCATAAGGAAGCTATAACTATAGAGGGCTGCTACAAGCTGAATGTAAATTCTTGGGGACATTGTGACCATATACAGGAGGGGATTGCAAATGGCCACATATCAATCATATGCCATGGAAGCCAGTAGCAAGCACCATGGTACCATGAAAGTAAGGAAGCAGCATAATTGAGTAGCACAGGCATTGAAGGAGATAACATTTTGTTTGTACAAGAAATTCCCAAGCATTTTGGGTGTAATGACAGAGGCATAACAGAAGCCGACAAAAGCCAGGTTGCTAAGAAAGAAGTACATAAGTGTGTTGAGTCTTGCATCTGTCCTAATGACTCCAGTCAACCCCAGGTTGGCCACTACTGTGCAAAGATAGATGGACAAGAAAACCACAAAGAGGCACATCTTCAGTTCCTGATGATCTGTGAGGCCCACGAGAATAAACTCGGTCACCTGTGTGCATTTTATCTGAACCATTTATCTTTCTGGGATGTCTGGATGAGGAACAAAAGAAGAGTGTTAAGCCCAGCTTATCATTTCTACAAATGGTCTTTTATACTTTAATATCTTATCAGAGTTTTTGTTGCTATTTGGGGTTTGTTAGCAAACTGGGAGCTGGGAATGGGAAAGAATTTAGAAAGAAATATTTGTGAGAAGGAGTATTCTTTCCCCCAAGATCTAGTATAGGGAAGCTGTGAAATGACCCAAACTTCCTTAGTTTCAATTCAAAACTTTTGTATATTAAAGTATTTAAAGCTATCAACTGACTTTTAAAAAATGTTTGATACTTTTGCTTTGATTAAATAAATGCTAACATTAATAACAGAGATGAAAACAAATCTGTGCTGGCATAGCTCTGCAGAACTCTCATTCTTCCAGTACAGACTCAAACTTTACATTGTTCAATGCTGATAATAATAGAGTTATACGTATTTCTATTTAACATCAATCATTTACAACAGAGAGGCCATGATAGGTTGTTAATAATCTTCATAGTTAAGTTAATAATGCAAATATTTAAAATGGAGGTCTTTATGAAAGAAAGAGTGAGAGATGCTCTCTAGCTTTTCATCTCATTTTTTTTCTCACCAATCCATTTTGTAAACATAATTTCATTATTTCCATTTTACAGATGAGTAAGAGGAGGCTGAAACAGAAATACCTGAAACAAATTCAGAAAGCTCTTGTGAACTAACGCTGGGTTTCACATTATCTCTTTCTGACTCAGGAGCCCACAATCCTTATCATAATGCTCTCAATATTCTTTATTTCTTCTGTTTGACACCTAAATCATTTGAAGGTTTCACTTGATATAATGCTACACATATGTTTTTCTTTCTAAAGAATGAATTTTTATGATCCAAGGGAATGAATTCTCAAATAATTTAAAAATATACTGCAAATTCGAATAAAATTGATGTCTGTTTTCCAAGAATTTTGCATCAATTAAGTTTCTTTCAAGTTCTTCAACTTTTATTAAAGAAACATAGGTTTAAATTATATTTGGTGTATTAGTTTTTGTTTTGTTAAATTGGATATCTTTCTATGCTTTTCTTATGTGTTTAGACTGATTTCAATATTTGAATTATTGAATATCCAAATAAAACTGGGTTTCCAGAGATTATTATTCCAATGTCAAACATCATATCTTTTCCTCTTCCTCCTTTCATCTTCTTCTCTCTCTCTCCCTCTCTCTCTTTCTCTCCTTGAAAATTGAAAGCAAAGATTTCTTTAAAAAAAAAAAAAAACTAATACAATTTTTTTTATACATTCTGAAACCTATAATGGTCATAAATATATAAATAAAATGCATGTATATTTCATCACAGTTATTTTCTTTAGAATTTGCTAATAGCTCTTAAGAATTTACAACTTCATTAATTTATAAGAATTTTAATATTAGAGATGTTTGGTTTGTTTCAATCAATGTGTATGCATGAATGTAGTAACTTTCAAAGAATAGTAATTCACCTTAATTTTATTCAAAATAAATTGTTAAAAATCCTACCTGAAATACTAATTTAGATGGTGTTTAAAGAACTAATGATAGCAACATGGAAACTGAGGGAAATAAGGATCTAGAAGTCTAAAAATCCCAAATCTCTAATTTGCAAGTAGAAAAATTGAAAATCAATTTTGAGGAAAAAAGGAACAATGAAAGAGAAAATGAAAAGAGAATAATGTATTTGTTAATAAGGCTGCTGTTCTCTATATACAAAGATTTTTAGTCACAAACAGCTGAAAAAAATGCTTATTCCAAGATGACATAGAACTAATAAATATATCCAGGATAACACTCATTTACTGGCATGTACTGATCTTGTATATTCCTTTTGTTTCCACTGCAATCTGTTATATTCTATTAAATACAAAGAATGTTGTTCAAGATCTTATAAAATGAATTCATATTATGATAATAATTATAGACATAGAATCAAAAACTCTACTCTAGATCACCAGGCAGGACCATTACTATTAACACAAGGATATAAGCTACTTACTTATAAACATCTAGCAGCATCTCCAACTCTGACCTGTACCCACAATTTGCTCATACCATCCTTAAAATATCTCTGGATTATATTTAGCTGCTGCTTCCTTAGTAATTCATTGATTTACTCATTCCTTCATTCAATAGTACATATTGATTACTTGTTAATTTTCAAGGACTTCTTGCAGGCTGAAGATAAAACAATGAAAGAACACATAGTAGATTAGACTGGAAAGAAAGAAAGCTTTGTACGACTTTTCTCTATTTTCTGGTCTCTTTTCCCATCTATTATTTTTCTACTCTTCCAAAAACCATATTTTTGTGCATACAAATCATTTTAATTCATACTGAAAGTAGATCAAAAATGATATCTGAAAGCATACCTGACTTTTTCCTAACCAGTCCCTGAATATGTTTATAATCCCAATTCCACTAAACTCTTCCTAATCCTCAAAGGTCACCTATTGTCCAATTTATATAATTAGTATCTATTCATCAATTATGATATGCCTTTCATGCATCTCTGCTTTGGTCTATGATAATCTTACCCTTCCATACAAAAATATGGGCAGTTAAAGGGAAAACAATCTTTTAATACCTGTTTAAATACCACTTCTATGAAGACCTACTTGATTTTTTCCTTCTTGTGCTGAATTGGCATCTTTAATCTTTGGGTTCTAGAAACATTTTAGACATCTACTTTCTAGTTCTTCTCACATTTAAGGTAATTATTTATTTCCATTTCTTTTTTTTTATATAGACTGTATTTATTGGTGAAAGTCATGCTGTTTTCATTCATTCCCTAATGTAATATTTTCTAGATGCAGGTATGGGGAATTAAAGATTAATTTTTGTAATGATTTTTTTCAGATTTTCCCTTTATTCTCAACATTATATTCCTCTGTTTCATATCTCATCCCTAACAAGAGTATAGTACAGAGTATCGTGAATAAACATGTAATAAAGATCATGTCCAGCAAACAGAACTTGGCTGCTCAACATAACAAATATAATGTAGTAAATTACGGTTCCCCTTTTTAACATCAGACTGGAACAATGTAACTCTGTTTTAACTTTAAGTAGTATATTATACTAAAATATAATACATAATTCTTATTTTTAGTGGCTCTATAAGATTCCATACCTAATTAGGATTTAAAAATTTTGGAGAAATGAAAAGATTCCAAATTTCTATGTGACTTCCTTGCTTCCTTGCTAACTGAAACATTTATTATATCTGTGCATTCTGCAACTCTAGCCATCCACCTAGAATTCTGACCTAAAATATAGGAATCAAGAGCTAATGGCAGAGTACAAACTAAAGGCTTTGTCGCAACATTCGTTTAACTAATCAAAGACAACTTTTTTTCTTAGATGCCTCACATTTCTTCTCCATAAATTAGGGAGTTTAGAAGATAATCCTTTGTATGTCTTATCAATTAATAGAAAGCATTTTATTAGTCAAAGGTTACTTTTACTCTTCTGTTCTCACTGATACTTATCCAATAAATTAAGACTTTCCAGTGAAAGGAAGGACTTAGAAAGGATTTTATTAATTTCAGACTCCTCTTACAAGTGATTAAAATGACATTGTTGACCACTTTGTTGGTCTCAGTAGAACAGTTTCCAAACAATGATGGTACTTAATGGCCACAGAAACTATCAGTTTTAGTGACTTACCGGGACTCACTCAACTGGTTTATCAAAGATTAAGGCTCTATAATGAGGGTTTTATGTATCATCATTTGAAAGTGTTTTGTTTTTTCATTTCAAACTCATCATCTAAAATTCTCTGCCTGGATTATCACAGTCTAGTATTCTGTAATTTTAAAGCATGTCAATCATGTTATAGTCTCAAGTTTTGTGCTCCAGCAATTGCCTCTGCCCTCTTCTAAATTGTCACAAGGCTTTCTCACTATCTGATAATACTTTGTATACTTGCTTAATTATTATCAATCTTCCCTCTAAAATAGAAGCTCCACGTGGGAAGGAACTGCTCTGTTCACCATTATATTCTTGTAACCTAGAACACAATCTTGCAAAAAGATATTTTTTTAAAAAGTACAATATGTAAATTTCCATGTAGGCTATGAGTATTTTGTTGAAAAGGATAATCTTCTGTTTTGTAATTTTGTCTGATTGAGGAAAAAAAACTAAATACACATCAATAGTCAATGTTCATTGTCAAATTTTATATTTGAAGAAGGCTACTGAAACTATCATTCCTTGAAATTCCCTTAAGTAGATGAAGTTTGATGGTTTTATTTAATTTTACCAACAGAAATCTACCATTTTATTAGTTATTATTACAATAATAACAACAATCATTTAATAAGTATATCATGCATCAAACATTATGTTGCCTGCTTCACATGAAACTGAAGTATTGGGTTCTTATTCATAAAAATGTAAAATTATCAGAAATTCATAACAAAGCATGGTGTTTCAGTGACTGTTATACAGATATGATTTTAGTAAGAACAATCAAACAACAAATATATAATTTAACAGAGATGTCTATTCATATATGTGTGGCACGGGTTGCCAGAATTTGAAGAAGGACTTCCTAATGTACTAAATGTAGCCAGTATGCTGCAAACCACAGAGGAGTTCTCATTAATGCTTGTGTATAGAGTCCAGTGCTCTCTCCACTCCTTTACTGGAGAATTTGTATTTCCTCAATATTTTTGTTGTTACTTTGACTTGTGTAGGTGGAGTTTGTGAATTTTTCTAGACTTGTTAATCCTCATGTGAAAGCCCTGGAGAGTATGAAATAAGTATGTTTTTTTTTATTTTATTTTATTATTTTTTTTATTATGGGTAAAAATCAAAATTCTCACAATACATACAAACATTTGCAAAATGATATATAAATATATATGCATATATGTGTATTTGCTTACAAAAATGCTATATATATATATATATATACATATATTTCAAGAGGTGCTTAGATTACCCAAAATATTACATGGGAACCCACTGGGATTCCCGTGTTGCCCACCTCCCACACCTCCCACCACATCCCACACAAACCTCTCCTACAGTGTGGCCCACCACCCTCAATGAACTTACACATCCTGGAGCCTTGCCACCAACCATAGACCACAGTTCACACTGTAGACCACACTCTCTCCCACTCAGTTCTGAGTGGTGTGTGCTGATTTAAAATGGCGTATGTTTTGAATATTGTCTCCTATGAGAAGATTCCACTGGGATACACTTATGAATCTCACATTCCCTCCAGTTTTGTGACATGCTATGTGAGAAATTTGAGGTTGAGCCTATCTGAACAAAGTAAATATGTTATATAGTTTATAGACTTCTTCATTTTTAGGGAAAAATTATAGTACAATTGATATGGAATTCCTGGAGTCTAACTTTTTCAATGAAATCAATGTCATTTCAATAATTTAAGAAATAATATTTTAGATAAGACACACAAAATAAAAGTTACAATTTAATTTTTAGCTAGAAAAATCATTAAAGGTAAAATATGCCTTCTCAAAATTTTAAGGAGAAAAAGTTTATTAGCAAAGCAGACTTTGTGGATACTCCTTAGTTGTTTGAGAAGTACTAAACTGGATGAGACCGTAGAATATTTTGTCATAAAGTTTCCATACAATGCTTGAGTATAGATGTGTGAGAAAAATCTTCCTTGCAGTAGAATTCCAAATATTAAACATAGAAGGAATAATGAGGGAAATAGACATATTAGCAATAGAGCTGCAAAATAAAAATAGCTTCATACCACATCCACTGACTAATGCTAAAATTAGAGGGCAAAGCTTTAAGAAATCATTTAAAACTATCATTATTGATTGTGAAGGCCACTTTTTTCACATATTATATTATATAAATATGTGTATTTTTCTACATCTTAATCAATTTTATTTTATTTATAATTAAAATCAAACCAATTTTTGTATAAATACTAGAGAAGTATACTGAAGCCAGCTTATATCATCTCTTGAGATCCAATTATGCTCATCTTTTCCCAACTACACATTCAGAGACATTTCATTGTGTTCTTATATTATCTGGCTGCAATATTTATTTCTACTGAAGTAAAGAAGTGTACAGATAAGAAGAAAGAGAAGTGTTGTTCATCAGAAAAAGAGGAAAATATAGAAAAATTAATCTAGGGGAGCAGATGTGGCTCGAGCAATTGAGCACCTGCTTCCCACAAAGAAGATCCTTGGTTAGGTCTCCTGTGATTCCTAAAAACAAAACAAAACAAAACAAAACAAAACAAAACATAACAAAACACAAACAAACAAACAAAAAACAACTCAGGGCAGCCAATGTGGCTCTGTGGTTGAGTGATGTCTTCCCCATAAGAGGTCTGGTGCTCAATCCCTGGCCCCAGTACCTCAAACCTCAAAAAAATTTAATCTGATCAAATATTTCTACATTCTGATGTCATAGAAAGTCAGACAGAATATTAAGCAAGTATTCTTATATCTATCTTCACAGCTGAATATTAAGATATTAAGTGAGAATTTTGCATCGATTAGTCGAGCCTCTCTTTAGAGCATCTTTTACTTTTTTGTTCCTCAGGCTGTAGATCAATGGATTCAACAAAGGGATAACCAAGTTGTAAAACACAGAGGCCATTTTGTCAATATTAAAAGGATGGCTGGATTTGGGTTACAGGTAAATAAACAGTAAGGTACCATAAAACACAACCACCACTGTCAGATGGGAATCACAGGTAGAGAAGGCTTTCTACCTCCCCTCAGCTGAGTTCATTCTGATGATGGCCACAAGAATTAACAGGTAGGATACAAGAACAATTAACAAGGAAGAGAGCAAATTACAATCTGAAAAGATCAAAGTGATCAGTTCTAATTCATGTGTGTCAGAACAGAGTATGGATATAAGAGGGAGGCAATCACAATAAAAATAATTGATGATGTTAGAGCCACAAAAGGAACCACAAAAAGACAATGTAAGTAGCTTAATTGTGAGAAATAGGGATACAAATGTGCTGTAGAGATATGGAATAAGTACCAACACCCAACATACTTTCTCTGACATGATGACACATAAAGAAGAGGTTTGCAGATTGCCACATAGCGATCGTAGGCCATTGCTGAAAGAATAAACAGTTCACAGATGATGAAAATTTCAAAGGTTGCTAGCTAAGTGGCACATCAATTATAAGAAACTGTATTTTTTTTTTTGCAACAAAATTTACCATCATTTTTGGACCAACAACAGTGGAATATCCAAGATCAGTAATGGACAAATGTCTAAGGAAAAAATACATGGGTGTGTGGAGCTCAGAATCCGAATGGGTCAAAATAATCATGCCCAGATTGCCTATCACTGTGACCACGTATATGACAAGAAACATTGCAAAGAGAGGGGCTTACAGCCCAGGGTGGTACATGATACTCATGAGAATAAACTTAGTCACTTTGGTCACTGCAGTATGATTCCATTTTTCCATATGTATCATCTTGGGAAGCTGTGTAAGGCATAAAATCAGTACTTGTAGTTGACATGCTGTCTCTGAAAGAACATAGAACATAATGTACAAGCTCTCGGGGAATTTTCTCTGTCTCAAATTTTTTTTTAACTTTTTTTTTTTTAACTTTATTGGGTATTTACCCAGAAGAACTGAGAGCAGTGACACAAACAAACATCTGCACACCTATGTTCATAGCCACATTATTCACCATTACCAAAAGTTGGAAACAACCCAGGTGTCCATCAACAGATGAATGGATAAACAAACTGTGGTCTATTCAGATGATGGAATATTATTCAGCTGTAAGAAGAAATGAAGTCATAAAGCATATGGCAACATGGATGAATCTTTCTCAAATTCTAAATAGAAATTCCTCCAGCCATCAGGCTGAAATTACACACATCAACACTCAATTCATTGAAACTTTAGTCAAGTATGCCTTAAAAGGGCAAAATATTTTGATGTGGTTGTTTTGATGCCTCTATGATGACTTAGTTCCTTTCAACCTGAGTCCTTTTAAATATGTCAGTAGGGCTATCTATTATATTTCAGCTTTTAAAATTTTCAAGTAATTTGTAAAACAGATATAAAGGGACTTTACAAACTATTGGTGGAGTGAGGAATCAGGCAGTCTTTAGGAAACCTCTGACCATTAAATATGGGTTTTCATAATTCTCACTATGAATTCATTTTTAAGCAATGCAAAATCTAATGCTATAATATGCTAATTTTAGAGTTTTGTTACTAATATCATAGTCTGCCTTTGTCACATCTGCCTGTTGTTTCTGAAGATTGATAATTTCTTCATAGCGCTCCTGCAATCATACATATCTCTTCTCCACACAAAGGACTTGACCATTCTGATTATACTTGAACCTTAATGGATATTTAATAAAGAGGCTGAGCTGAAAGAAGAATGCAAATTAATGGATGCCACTCATTGAGATCACATTATGTGTGAGGCACATTTTAAAACACTTTCCATTAATTCATGTGATCCACACACTAACAATAGGAAGTGGGTAGTGTTTCTATCCTCATTTGTAAGTAGGGAAATTGTGGCACAGACAGTTAAATAGCTTAACCTAGATGACTCAGCTAATAAGTGGTAGAGTCGCGATTCAAAAACAAGAGTTCTGCCTTGAAAACAGGTTTTTATAAACCTGACGTGCTGCCTCTCCATTAAAGGTGAGCTGAGTAGACAAGAAATAAAAGAGCGGGACAAGAAGGGCACCAGGGAAATAAGGTAGACCAATATCACTTTTTAAATGGGTGACTGAAACAACCTCATTTGAAAAAAAGTTATTGTAAACAAAACACAGCACAGTTTATCAGGGACTGTATAACAAGTCTATCATGATTATTAACTATTTTGATGAAAGAAAAGTATATTGCAAAGGAAGAAGCAGTTTTGCAGAGCAAAAGCCCTTCAAGAAATTCGAGGTTATTTGAGGATGGTGGGTTTAAGCTGCATGTCCTGAGGAAGTTTCCAAGACCAATGTTTTATAATCACCTTAATGAGTATCACACTTGCCTTCCTTTAGTTTTAATACTTATTGTTGCAGGGAGGATTTAAGTGTTTTTCTATCCCCTTGAGACTCATTTTCTTAGAGTTTTGTTTTGATCAAGGATAAACACATTGCACGTAATTACCTCAAGAGAAAGTGCCTTAGATATCCGTTTCTTATTATCTGAAAATCCCATTAGGAAAAAGTCAAAAGTATTTTGTACCTGTGTTTGACTGAATAATAAATTACACAATATCACCAAACACTGGACATCAGAAATATGCTTTCATTTGTAACTCAGTTATACCACATCATAAACAGAGTAGGTATACTACACACAAACTCTCTTTTCTTCTTTCTCTCTCTCTCTCTCACACACACACACATACACACACACAAACACAATACATGAGAAAATTAAATAATGACTTCCCCAAAAGTGATTATGCAATATTTGATATGCGACTTCCATTTAAAAAAGTGATATTTTTCTGGATATAGAATTGTAAGTTGCCATAAGACAATATCTTATGATTCATATTGCTTCTGTCAAGAAATTTATGTTCATTTTTTTTGTCCCTCTGTATTTAATGTGTATTTTATCTCCAGATGCTTTTAAGGATTTCTTATAAGCATTGGTTTTTAGAAATTTGATGCAATAAGTTGTGGCAGGTTTTTTTTTTTTTTTTTCTGTTTATCGCACCTGGATTTCTTTGAGCGCTTATATCTCCGGAAAGTTAGTTGTTCTGTTTTATAAATTTTGCAAAATTCTGGCCAAGAGTATTTCTTTCTGCCACACATATTCAAATACTTTCCTCTGAGCCTATAGTTAAATGCATGTTAGATAGTGTATTATTGCTTAACAGAAAACTGAGACTAAGTTCTTGTATTTATTTCAGTAATTTGTTTTCGTTCTGACTTCTTTTGGATAATCTCTACTGTGATATGTTTAATTCACTTGTCTTTTCTTTTCAAGTGAATAATCTGTTGTTACTCATATTAGACAATTTTTATATTCATATCTGATATTGTATTTTCATCTCTAAAGTTTCTTTG
>JAKSZT010034741.1:1627-13657 GCA_026826555.1 Tolypeutes matacus | reverse complement strand
TGCTCCTTTCTTGTATAGTTCTGAATAAAAACCCTCTGAAATTAACCTGAAACAAAACAGTAAGTGAAATTTACAAAGAATTCACCCTTAAAAGTGTCTGTGCACCCACCTAAAACACTGAATTGTTAGTCTTTCCTGACTGATTAAAATGTCCACTGTCATTTAGGCTGTAATTATTTACATTCATATCATAGTGTATAATCCAGAATTATAGAAATAATCTCAATTTTGGGGAGTCTTTACTTTTTTTAAATTCAGAGATATGACTTAACCCTTAATTACATTAGGGTTGAATGTAATTAAAGAACCACCAATGCTCCAACATTTTTTATGAATGGCATCTTAGTTTTTGATCTAGTGACTCAATGTCAGATACCAAGTCATGGAATTTTTATAGTAAAACACAATATATTTACAGCATTTGGCCATCAACAGCAGGTGTGCTTGTTATTTTAAAACAAAACTAGATATTATATATACATAGAAGTATTTAATATCTGAAATATATAGTTCATACTTATGCATCTATAATAATTAATCTTGATACAATATGTTCATACCAGGCTGTGACTTCTAAGCATTTGCTCCTCTTCCCAGTTCCATGAATCTGATGTGTTAATGTATCATGTACAAGGCATTATCAGATTTTGACTCTTCCCCACACATTATATTGCAACCCAGAATTATAGTTGGGAATTTATTTAATAGAAAACTATGTGGAAAAGTTTATACTCAAAGCCAGTGTGTGAAACAGACAAGTCCATCTATGCTTTTCCACAAACCATAATCATAATAGGTTGCTTAAGTCTATCAAATCCAACATTCCTATGACCATAAGCATCTCCTTGCTTTGGACCATAGGGCTTATATCAAATTTCTTACTGATCCATCTCATATCTATGTTATAAGCCCATTGGGATCCTCAGCTGGATTTTTATGCTACTCTCCATTTGGAAACTCTGGAAGTCATTTCTGGCATGTCATTTCCACTTTCAGTTAAATACTTACCTCCCTAAATTGCTAGGAAAAAAGCAGACCACATAAAATATTTGGAAACAAGAAAATAATTCCCTAATTGTTTTTATGTCACCACACAATGCTTTTTGCACTATGGGAGATTATTACCAGTTTCTTCAGAGACACATTATTCCCTAATAAATATTGAAAACAGTTTTTCCTGAAGACCCTTGGTATGGCCTCTTTAAGAGGATAGAAGATTTTACTACAGTTCTCCTCACTTCTTCCTGGGCCCTCACCAGAACTGACTTTAACATCCTTATTTTTGTCATATTTCAACCAGTCTCTTCAACAGAATCTAGGCTTTTCTATCAAGCACTTCAAAATTCTTCCAGTATCTACCCACTACCAAATCCAAAGCCATTTCCAAATTTTTATGCATTTATTGCAGCAGTACCTGACTTCCTAGTACCAAAACCTGCTTAGTTTCCTATAGCTGCCATATTAAAGCATCATAAGCCAGATGACTTAAAACAACCAAGATTTATTGTCTCACAGTTCTGGAGATTAGAAGTCCAAAATCAAATTGTTAGCAGGGCCTTGCTCTCTCTGAAAACTGTACATGAGATACTTCCTGCCTCTTCTTAGTTTCTGTTGCTTGCTGACATTCCTTGGCTTGTAGATGCATCATTCCAATCTCCTTCTCCTCTATCTTTACATGGCCTTCTCACCTGTTATATGCCTGTTCCTGTGTCCAAATTTCCTTTACTTAAAAGTACACCATTCATATTGTATTAAGGGCCCACCACAATCGAGTTTGGCCTCATCTTAACTAGTCATATTTTCAAATACCCTCTTTTCAAATATAGTTACATTCATGAGACCAAGTGTTAGGACTTAAGCATGTATTTTTGGAGGATACAACCAATTCAACCTATAATAGTGGTAGAAGTATCAAGTAATTTCCTTATGAAATTCCTATTTTCCAGATATGTTATTGCTGGCCCATTGTGCTTCTAACTGTTCATTTCAATCACGGTTAATGATCTAAGCCAGCACACTAAATTCTTCCTTTGCCTGCTGGTCCACTGGCATGAAGTAGTCATAGATATCAGTATATTAATAAAACATTTTATGACCTGGTAGAAATGTTTTTTATTCTGGAACAACAAATTTATAATCAAGCAAAGCCTAACATTGTAAGAATAAGAAGCAAAAATTCTGAAATTGTGTCTCATAGCGTATAAAATTGAGAAAAGATGGCGTGGATGTAGCTCAAGTGGTTGAGAGCCTGATTCCCATGTCCGAGATTCTGGGTTCAATCCTTGGTACCTCCTAAAAAAATAAATACAGGTTGAGAGAGCTAATCCTACTACTATTTCTTAGATTCCAGAGCCATGATTTTATGTTATTGGAAATACTTTAATCTATATTGCTATCAGTGCAGAAACCACAATTTACCCTAAATGATAGTGTTCCAACACAGAAAGGACTTCTGAGCTGGTTACTTATTTGAGTTATCGATATGATTTCAATTTTTTTTTTCAGGACAACTGATTGTTGGTGATGAGGTTCATGCTAAGGCCATAGTTACGTTAAACTTTGATTTCTGTAAATGTATTTCTTCTTCTGAAGCAATATTTTGTAGGTTACCATGATAGTGGGAAAGGGAACAAGGCTCTTCAGCTGACAGTCTCATGAAATGTCAGCCACGGGTTGAGATCATCTTGCACCTCACAGCCATCTTACTGTCCTAGCTGATACCACGTGGAATATAACTGTCTAGGGAAGCGGCTGTGGCTCAATCAGTAGGGCTCCCGTTTACCATATGGGAGGCCCCGGGTTCGGTTCCCGGGGCCTCCTGGTGAAGGCAAGCCCACCCGCACGGCGTGGTTAGCTGACCCAGCGAGCACAAGCAGCAAGGGGGGGATAAATGAATAAATAAATTTAAAAAAAAAATTATAAAAAAAAATATATATATAACTGTCTAGTTATCCCTCAGAAACATGAGAAATAATAAATTATTGCTGTTTTAGTCCACTATGCTCTGAGGTGCTTTGTTACACAGAAAGTAAAAAATAAATAAATAAATTAGCCCTAAAAGAAAATCATGAAAACAGAATTTTGGGTTTTGATAGAAGGAAAGAAGTTTAAAATATCTTCCTAATACAATCAACAAATATATCATCAGAAGCCCATTGTTGTATACTGATAGATGTCTTTTAAGCTTTCTTGAATTTTTCTCCCATCTGTAAGAAAAAGCACAGCTAGTCTAATCATTATAGATTAGTCAGGACTAAAAATTCAAAAAGATTTTTTACCTAAACAATTAGCATTTAAGATTTTTGTTGTTGTTTTTTTAATTTTTTTTAACTCTGTGAAACAGATTGGCATTACGTAAAAGCAGAAGAACAATGTGCCTTAAGTAAAATATTCACATCCAGTAAAATTGAACTTCTGTTTGCTTGTTGGTAAAAAGAAGTGATTGGATCTGATTCTTCTATTTGTACATCTTTCTATTTACCATGTGTGTATAGAAAGGGGATAAACATTGTTTTACTATAGGGTTGTAAAAGAAAGAGTATTCATTACTTTATAATTAGAATGCTTTTAAACACTTTTCAGCAGATTGCATGAAACCAAATGAAGCTGATTTTAACTAGTTTCCCTCTTCAAACAGAATTTTCAAGCAAAATAATTATTTTAGATTGAAGTATATGCTTCTCCAGCCCAGTAAGAAATTCATGGCTTCATTATCAATTGCTTAGTGTTCAACAGATTACTGAGTTTCATACCTAGAGTTGAGATTTTGATGTAATCCAATTCATTGCTTAATAACTTTTGAAAGTCCAATTGCAAATTATTTCACCTTGATCTAATCCATTCCATACCTCTTAATAACATTTATAAATTCAGTAAAATTCATATATAAAATTCATTTGAAATATATAAAATTCATATATAAAATTCAAAAGAAATATAATTAAGCATTTTTAAGCTGTTTTCTCAGATGTTAAAACGACCTGTACAATTAATGAATAATTTGTTATTTTACTTGGACTTTGTATGATGTTCTGCCATTTGAAGTTGTTGCTTCTTGCCTGTTAGGCAAATTGGATCCCAAAAGATCAGCTCATGCTTGTAAGACAACATTAATTGTTTTCAATTTTTTTTTAATTATGTAAAGCAAGATAAAGGTTCTTGAAGGACAAACAAATCATTCAAATTATAATAACAATACTGAAATATAATGTTAAGTACTGTTGTCAATCACAGTGCTTGCTTCAAGATTTATTGGGTTTTATTTGGTTTTGTTGTGGGTTACACAAAGACAACATATGGTGAAAAATATTCAAGGTAATGAAGGTATTAGGAAAGGGTTTGAATTAACACAAATCTCAGATTCATTCATTCAATTATTCTATCAGTACTTTGGGAGAGTCTACTAAATGCCGCTTCCTGCTGAGTACTGGGGAAAATATAGAGCCATCTTTCTATATCAACAATTTGAAATTTAGAGTAAAATATACACTAGTAAACAGATGGATTAATTGTTGTGTGTAATACTTTATTAGAGGCCTTTTAGATCCTTGCATCTAGAAGGAAGGGAAATTTCACCTGAGAACTGAAAAATAAGCAGAAAAAAATAGCCAAGTAGAGAGGTGAAGATAAAGAAAGCATATTATGACCAAACTATTTACAAAATCCATTGTCATAAATGAGAAACTGAGACTATGAAACATGGATGGAGCATTGATATTCCATGAGGGAGTCACAAGATATGACACTTGTCTGGAAAAGCAGGAGCTTGTTCAGCGAGGTTGAATTCGCTGCCCTAAGGAGTCTGGAGTTTATATTAATGTCAAAATGTGAACAACAAGGTAAGATTTTGATGTTAGAAAGTATGCTCAAGCTGGCATAAACATGAGACTGTGGCTAGGTTGAGGCTAGGATAAAAGTTAGAAGGCAGTAATCCAGAAAAGTTGTGTTAAAGAACTGAATAAAAAAAAGAATATGTGGGATGGTAGAATTAGACATATTTGAGAAAAGAGATTAAATTATTAGTTGTCTTCAAGAATTAATTAATCATGGGTGGAAGGTAGAAGGATTTATGAAATACATTTTCTAGGTTTCTTACCTGGATGATTGGCTTAAAGATGACAAGATTCATCATTGATCTAAAAAATATATGCGCCAAGGCATATGTATGGAGTAGAGTGGGTTTTGAATTGATGAATTCTCTTTTAAACATGATCAATTTTTGTTTCTCTGAAATAGCTAATTGTAGTCTGGGAAGCTTCTAGATACATGTATCCAGAGCTCACATGATAAAACTGGCCTAATGAATTAAACTTATGCATTACTGGCATATACATGAAAACTGTTCTCATAGCATTAGGTGAGAGCTATCAGCAAAAGTGCCCAAAGGGAGATGAGTTGGCTTAAGGTAGAATTCTAATATACTAGCATTATTTAAAGCACAAAGGAAGCAGAGCCACCAAGGGAGAATACAAGTGGACAGATATATGGGAAAACACAGAGATTCTGGTGACTTTGAAACAAAATATAATGGTTTCTCAAATGAAAGGTGATTTGAATGTTGTTCTGTGCTACAGTAGAAGTCAACTAAGAAAACTTCATTGAGTTTAGGGATAAGAAGTGTATTGTTGAACTTGGTAAGAATAATTGCATTACAATGATGAGAAAATTCATCAGAATAAAATATATATAAATGTGAGGGAAGAAGTGAGTGTTAGTGACTTTTCCAAGATATTTGCTCTTATAAAGGTGAAGAGAAACTAACAGGTAAATGAGATAAAGGTTGAAGAAAAGAAATTCAAGACCACTGGTAAGCTTTTTGCATATATCTTGTATTTAGATTGATGGGAAAGATGGATTAAAGAGGGTGATTATTATATGAGACAAAGAGTATGGGAGGTTTTTGCAACTGGTGGCAAGAAGTTTAAAAGGTCTCCATTTTGTTACTTTAAATTCTACTCTGATATTAAAATTATTGACATCTACAGAAATGATAGCTGAGGTGAATGGTAAGGGAAAAGATGAAAAAATCAAAGATTCTGAAATAGTAACACAGACTGGGAATCAGAAAGTTGATTCAGGAAAAAGCCAATGTAAATGACTATTTGATTTTGAATATGCTAATTTTGTAATTGCTCATTTTTGCATGGATGGCATTTTTGGTAGTTTAGGTAAGATTGGTAAGAACAAATTTCTCAAATACCAAATTTTAGTGTGTCTGGAGGGAAATATGGTAAGTAAGTTTACGATGTTGCCAAAGGTAATTGTAATAAGAAATCATGGAGTTTAAGGGAAGAATTGATTAAATAAAGTGATATAATTAAGAAGGAATGATTAGTGAGACTTAATATATAGTGATATGAGAGAATAAATTAAAAGTTGTAGTGTCACAATCAAGGTATAAAAAGAAGGGGCAAAGTTGCAGTCATAAAATAACATTTTATTTTGGATATTTAGAATTTGATCAATTTCCAGGTGGAACAAGGTCCAAGATGGAGTCATGGATGTGGGAAACTCAAGTGGATTGTCAGTGGAGTAACTGATTATAAGATATCATGAATCTGAAAAGTTATATTATTAAATATATGGCCTTCATGAGCATTGATAGCAAGATTGTGGAAGAGGGATAGAATTATCTCAGTGGCAAAATCTTTAGTGAATTAAAAACAATGTGACTTTTCTGTAACCTAAAACTTC
This sequence comes from Tolypeutes matacus, assembly GCA_026826555.1. Taxonomy (NCBI): domain Eukaryota; kingdom Metazoa; phylum Chordata; class Mammalia; order Cingulata; family Chlamyphoridae; genus Tolypeutes; species Tolypeutes matacus. Next base: position 6,964 of record JAKSZT010034741.1, on the reverse strand, counting down.
TTTGAAGACAAAATGAAAAACGTAAGACACCGGGGGTATAAATGGAAGAAAATGTCACTGTGCATACAGGACAACAGATCTTACAGTGATGAAAAGCAAAAATGTCAAAAAAAGTTTAAAAATATTTTTTCATTATTTTTTTATTATCCAAATTCTTTTTCACTTTTATCTTTTTAATTTTTTTAAAAATTTTATTTCTTATCTTTAAAACTATCATTATTGTTTCATTTTCTTATTAATCGAATTTGGCTGTTTTATTAGCTTCATTTTTGAAGAGGTTTTGCATCACAGAAGGATTACAACTGCGGCGGGGAAAGATCATTTGTGTGGAGTGTCAGTAATGGAGGAAACTTGGGAAGAAGCTAACCTGGGCCTACATTTAAGGCATATAAATGTATTCAACTGTTCATGGAGCATTGTCACAGTGGGTGGAGAGTCACACAATAACCAAAAAATGTCAAACTCCCATCCTGGGGAGCTCTGCCACATTCTTTAATGGAACAGCAAGAATCCTCCAAGTACAGGGGCAATGACTAGTGAAGGAGGATGGTCCATTTATGGGCCTTGATATCGATGACTGTGCTTATGAACCTTTACTCTTGAAATTGAAACTTAACCTAATATTATAGGGTACCTAAGAGTTACCTCCTGAGAGCCTCCTTGTTGCTCAAATGTGGCATCTCTCTAAGCCAAAGTCAACATATAAATACATTACCATCCTCCCAGTGTGGGACATGACTCTCAGGGATAAGTCTCCCTGGCACTAAGGGATTACTACCAAGCACCAACTAGCAATGCAACTGGAAAAAGATCTTGACCAAAAATGGGAAAAGGTAAAGAAAAATGAGTTTATATGGCTAAGAGACTTCAAATTAAGTCGGGAGATCATTCCAGAGATTACACTTATGCACATCTCAGCAGGATCTCATTGACTGCCATAGTAGTTACTACCCCAAATAGCAAGGCTCCTAAGGGTTCAGGAGACATCTAGACACTATATAACCTGGGCAGATAGCTCAGGAGTTTGGTGCCTTGCCAGTTGACCCTACTTTGTAATTTATGCTGTCTAATGTGACAGAGTTGGACTCATTTGTGTTTTCCCTACACGTGGCTTTTCTGTCCTTCTATTGGATTCCATATTTAGTACTAGAGTTGGTAGATATATGTCCAAAAGACTTAAGTCTTTGGGCTGCCCATGTGCCAGCTGGGCCCTTAATCTCAGTGGATTTACAACACTTACTCTCCAGTTCATTGTTCTCACCCAGGACAAACAACAAAAAGGAGGTAATGATGGACAACCACCATACTAAGGTACCGAGAGAATTTAAAACTGCAAGCAAGAGTCACATCCATTAGCCCTATGGGATTGAAGCCCCCTCTCAATTAGAGATGGAATGGACATCACCATCCCAGAATCCTCAGGATTGGGGAACAAACTGTTGACTAAAGTAGACTTACTTGTATTCTATATAGACTTATTGTGATTCTAGCAATGGAAGAACTTATATAATTGATGTGGACTCAGTGGCCACTGGAGGTTCTGAGGGCAGGGAGAGGGAAAAACACGTGTAATAGGGGGGCAATTTCGGGACTTGAGAATTGTCTTGAATGGCATTGCAATGAAAGACACAGGCCATTATATATCTTGCCATAACCTACAGAATTGGGTGGGAGAGATTGTAAACTTCAATGTAAACTGTAATCCATGCTTTGTGGCAATGCTTCTAAATGTGTTCATCAATTGCAATGAATGTACCACACTAATGAGGGATGCTGTTAATGTGAGAAAGTGTGGGAGATGTGTGGAGTGGGGCAGATGGGAATCCCCTCTATTTTTCACTTAACTTTTAAGTAATCTAAGTATCATTAAAAAAATCATTCTTGATACTTTTAGTAAAATTTAGGTTAATAAATTATGACTTTCTTCAATTCCAAACTTTTCAAAATAAAAATAGCACTAATGAATGCTTTTGTGTCAGGTGCTGTGAAGAGCATGTTAAGTGGACTGCATTAGTTAATTTTCATAACCCCAACTTAGGTGGATATGATTCTTTATTTTATAAAGAGAATGTTCTAAGCCATTTATGTAATAATCTACTAACATACTTATATATGTTTAGTAATCTACTAACACACACACACACATATATATATATATATATATATATAATCTCTTATATATATATGTCTAATAAATGGAAGAACCAAGATTGAATTCAGTTTTAGCCAACTTGAAGCTCAATTTTTAATGAATATCCTATGCTTTCAAGGAGTGTTGTACAATGTTGTGAAGTTTTTAAAAAGCTGTACAGTGATTCCTCAGATTTAAATAAAAAATTTCATAAATTCAAAACCCATTAGAAAGTTATGTAAACCTGAGTCTGGCACAGAATATACTCATAAGCTCTAGAAAGGAGAGGAAAGGGAAAGGTCACCAGACAGAGGGCAGAAGATCCTTCTGCCATTATTATCCTTTGCCTGTCAGTGATGTTGACTTCAAAGGTGTCTGAGAATCCCCCATCCCCCCTCACCCTTTGGTGCTGTATCAGTGAGAACAAGGCTCTTGAGAATGTGGCCAGAGTTCCTCTGGCATCTCTGCTGTGTGTTAGGAGGCCAGGTCAGACTGTACTCCTGCCCCATTCTGCCAGGGTGAATGACAAAAGGGGCTGTGAGACTATGGTCAGTGCCTTCAGCCTTCCCAGCAGTTGTGCTGAGAGCCATGTGTGCGCTGGGTAATTGGACCCCTTGGCAGCTGCTGTGGTATCTTGACTGGCTTGGGCTGTACTCAGTCCTGGGGGATAGGAGTTTTGCCCAATGAATGTCATTAACCTGGCTCACAAGCTAAAGAAAAACAAAATTATAGGAAAAAAAAAACAACCAAAACCTAACTAGATTCTACTTTGATCCTTGGACATCACTGTGCCCTATTTGCTATGATAAAACTGCCTTAGAACCCAATTAAAGGACCCTTAACAACTCTGTGCTCTGAGGTATAATTTTCCTACATGACTCATAGGAGAAATGATCTCAGTGATCCTCCACATGTGTGATTACTTATATAATAAAATGCCAACATTCTATGCTTAATGTAATTACTACCAGACTGAACCAAATACCAAGAGGAAAGCATAAGGAAATAAAAATATCTACATATAATTGTTAGTTCTTCATGATAGATTAGAAATAATATTGCTTTGAAAATATGAAGATGGAATATGGGGTCTTCTGACCCAATACTTAAATAAAAACTATATTTAAGAAAATGTGAGGGAATTATAAACAAACATACAGAAAAATGTAAATTAGATATTGAATACTTAGATTCTAGATGCATTCCTGAAAATCCTGTGCCTCTACAAAATGATTTGGTAATTAAGGTAAAGCATATTTTAAGGGAATTTTAACTTAATGCATTTTTAAATTATCTATTTGTTGGGTTGTCATTGTTAAAAGCTTACTGACCACTTAATTCATCTATTTTGTAAATATTGATTTCTGCATATTGAACATGATTATATGTGACTCTACAGCACATATTAGCTGTGTAACTTTGGGTGAGTTACTTACCCCTTGTGTTTCACAATTTGCTTCTCTAAAATTGTAAATAATTGTATCTACTACTTAAAGCTGATAAGAAGATTAAATGAGTTGATAAATTCTAAACTTTTAGAATAGGGATAAGAAACGGCAAACAATAAAACTTACTTTTTTTTTTGTCATTAGTATGTTTTATTCAAATACAACATATTAAACTACAGAGTTATACCGAAACGGCCATTTTCTTTTAAGAACAAAACATTCTTGACTCAACTGAAAATATTTAAGAAGCAGCTAAGGCTAAAAAATCTCATAATATCTATATCCAAAAAAAAAAGCTTTGATTTTTATTCAAATTACAACACTATTAAGTTATGGATACCAAAAAATGTCTTGATGATGGTTCATGTCACTGACAATAATAATAATATTGATATTTATCAAGCTTTTATTATGTGCCAGCCATTGTGTGTAGGTATTTACATATATTTGTATTGAAATCTTCATGCCTAGTCTGTGTGGTGAGCATTTTTCTTTTTTCTTTTTACACATAGCATTAACTTTCTATATTATACAACTAGTAATAGCAAAACTCAAATTCAGGGTGAAATCTTTCTGAAATTGGTCCTGTTATTCATTAATCTCAGACTCTGTCAAAGATTCATTTTTTGCTACTTTTTTTTAAGCCTATTGATTCTATCTATATCCAAATACAAAAACATCATAGACACCAAAAGAGAGATGAAAATTATGTGTTTTTAAAAAAACAAACCTAGAGATAAAATGAATAAAGTTGATTTTGTGGTTTTGACTGAGTGACTGGCATTTCAGTAGAATCAACCTCCTAGCGCAATTCCTAGAGAAAAGTTTTAGAGGTTGCACAGAAGAGTTTCTGCCGAGGAAGGAGCTGAATGACTACTATCTAATACAGTTGAATTTCTTAGCTGAAATGTCTGAGAAAAACCAGGGTCAACTTAAGAAGTGATTGTCAATAGCAGGGAATTAAAATGTTTAAAGACATGAAAACTCCAATTCAATTAATGTTTAAGCATTGCTTAAATAATCCTATGCAACCGAGAGGTGCAGTGAAACCTTTGAAGACCAGTGTTCCTCAGGTGGATCACGTTCTATAGACATGAATTTCTTTCATAGGAGAAACTATGACGCTTCTATGTGTTGTGTATGTAATATGTGAGCTATGTGTGTATCTTGCAAAATAATTGCATAGCGCATGCCTTAATGGGGTGTGTAGAAACATGGGTTTCACTTTTAAACTTGCTTTAAAAACCTGAGAATTTAATAGGTATAATATGGTGGCATTTTCTGGACATTGGAATTGTCCTGAATGATGTTGCAGTGATGAATACAGGCCATTATATATCTTATCAAACTTATAAAAATGTGTTGGAGAGAATTTAAACTATAATGTAAACTATAATCCACACTTGGCGGCAATTCTCCAATGTGTGTTCATCAATTGTAACCAAAGGACCACACTAATGAAGGATGTTGTTAATGTGAGAAAGTGTGGGAGGGGTAGGGAGTGGGGCATATGGGAATCCCCTACACTTTTTTTTTTAATGATTTTATTTATTTATTTATTCATTTATCCCCCCCTTGCTGCTTGTGCTCGCTGGGTCAGCTAACCACGCCATGCAGGTGGGCTTGCCTTCACCAGGAGGCCCGGGGAACCAAACCCAGGGCCTCCCATATGGTAAACGGGAGCCCTACTGATTGAGCCACAGCCGCTTCCCCTCAGGACACTTTAAATCATACTGACTTTCCAAAGTTGCCCTTGGT
>JAKSZT010034733.1:0-11208 GCA_026826555.1 Tolypeutes matacus | reverse complement strand
TTTCATCCCAGGTATGCAAGGATGGTTCAATATAAGAAAATCAATCAATGTAATACACCACATAAACAAACTGAAAGAAAAAAATCACATGATCTTCTCCATAGATGCAGAAAAAGCATTCGACAAAATACAGCACTCTTTGCTCATAAAAACACTACAAAAGATAGGAATAGATGGAAACTTTCTGAAAATGATAAAGGGTATATATGAAAAACCCAAAGCTAACATCATTTTCAACGGTGAAATCCTAAAATCCTTTCCTCTGAGATTGGGAACAAGACAAGGATGCCCACTATCAACACTCCTATTTAACATTGTCTTAGAAGTACTTGCACGAGCACTGAGACAAGAAAAGGGCATAAAAGGCATCCGGATTGGAAAAGAAGAAGTAAAAATTTCATAATTTGCCGATGACATGATCCTATACATAGAAAGCCCTGAGAAATCGACAACAAGGCTTCTAGAACTTATAAAGGAGTTCAGTAATGTTGCAGGCTATAAGATCAATGCTCAAAAATCAGTAGGATTTCTGTACACCAATAATGAGAAACTGAGGAGGAAATCAGGAAAAAAATACCATTTACAATAGTAACTAAAAGAATCAAATACCTAGGAATTAAATTTAACTAAAGATGTAAAGGACTTATATACAGAAAATTACACAACACTGTTAAAGGAAATCAAAGAAGACTTAAATAAATGGAAAAATATTCCCTGTTCATGGATGGGAAGACTAAACTTCATCAAGATGTCTATCCTACCCAAACTAATCTACAGATTTAATGCAATCCCAATAAAAGTCAACAATATATTTTTTAAGGAACTGGAAAAACTAACCACAAAATATATTTGGAGAGGAAAGAGGCCCCGAATTGCCAAAGATATATTGAAAAAGAAAAATGAAGTTGGAGTTACCACATTTCTGACTTTAAAACATACTACAAAGCTAGCGTGATCAAAACTGCATGGTATTGGCACAAGGATAGACCTACTGACCAATGGAACCGGATGGAGAGTACTGATATAGATCCTCGCATATACAGTCATCTGATATTTGACAAGGCCACAAAACCCACTCAGTTGGGAGAGAGTGGCCTCTTTAACAAGTGGTGCTTGGAGAACTGGATATCCATATCCAAAAGAATGAGAGAAGAATACCATCTCACACCTTATACAAAAATCAACTCAAGATGGATCAAAGATCTAAATATAAGAGCCAAAACCATAAAAACCTTGGAAGATAATTTAGGGAAGCATCTACAGGACCTCGTAATAGGAAATGGTTTCATGAACTTCACAGCCAAAGCACAAGCAGCAAGAGAAAAAATTGATAAATGGGATCTCCTCAAAATTAAAAACTTCTGCACCTCTAAGGATGTTATTAAGAAAATAAAAAGGCAACCTACCTAATGGGAAAAAATATTCGGCAACCATATATCTGATAGGAGCCTAATATCCTGAATATATAAAGAAATCCTTCACCTCGAAAATAAAAGGACAAAAAACCCACATAAAAAATGGGCAAGTGTTATACGTTTTGTCAAAACCTAAAAAAGTGTGTGAGCCAAAGTGTAAACTATAATGTAAACTATAGTCTGTGGTTAGTAGCAATGCTTCAATATGTGTTCATCAATTGTAACAAATGTACCATACTAATGAAAGATGTTGTTAATGTGAGAAAGTGTGGGAGGGGGTGGGGGTGGATATATGGGAATCCCCTATATTTTTAATTTAACATTTGTGTAATCTAAATCTTTTTTAAAATCTTTAAAAAAAATAAATAATAAATAATTTTTAAAATTAAAAAAAAAAAAAATGGGCAAGTGACCTGAAAAGACACTTCTCCAAGGAAGAAATACAAATGGCTAAAAAGCACATGAAAAAATGCTCAACATCACTTGCTATCAGGGAAATGCAAATCAAAACTACAATGAGATACCATCTTACACCCAACAGAATTGCATGTATTTAAAAAACAGGAGAAACTAAAGGTTGGAGAGGATGTGGAGAAATAGGAACCCTCATCCACTGCTGGTGGGACTGCGGTATGGTCCAGCCACTGTGGAGGACAGTTTGGCGGTTCCTCAGAAAACTACCAATAGATCTTCCATATGATCCAGCAATTCCACTGCTGGGTATATACCCAGAAGAACTGAAAACAAAAATACAAACAGATATATGCACACCAATGTTCATAGAGGCATTGTTCACCATTGCCAAAAGTTGGAATCAGCCCGAGTGCCCATCAACAGACGAATGGATAAGCAAAATGTGGCACATACATACAATGGAATATTACTCAGCTGTAAGAAAGAACAAAGTGCTAACACATGGAATAACGTGGATGAATCTTGAAGACCTTATGTTGAGTGAAGCAAGCCAGGCACTGAAGGATGAACAGTATATGAACTCACTGATCTGAACTGAGGAATGTGAGCAGTCTCTGAGAACCATTGTCTGAAAGATAGGTTAACAAAGGAGAGTAAGAGAAGAGCAGGCTTTGAGCCATCACCCATATGGACATAATCTATGGTAAAGGGATAGAGTGTGGTTGCATGTTGGGGGATGGGGCAGATAAGTGGTGGTGTTCCTGGGTTCGGTGGTGCAGCACTGGGGGGTGGGTGGATTAGGAAGGGCTGGTTCAAATCCCAGGGCATGTAAATGTGAATCTTGACATTCCGTGGATTGGGAGAGGGGGGTATCACGGGCCCTGTGGGGCTGGGGAGAAGGGAACAGTCAAGATCTAATGGGTTGTTTGGTGGTCATGGGGAAGGTTTTTCATTACCTTATAGTAATGGACACAGGACATGGTAAATGTCATCAAAATTATTAAACTGTATCATCTAAATTGTAAACTATACTGTAAATCACTGTCAATGTTTAGTTGCTTTATTTTGCTATCTGCATAACAGTTATAACAATGCTAACAACCAAAAAAAAGGAGGTGGATTTAATATGGGGTTTGGAAAGGGGGTGGTTTGGTATCTGGGAGTCTCTGGCACTCCGTGTGTGACTTTGCTGTGACCTAAAATTTCTTTGAAAATTAAATGAAAAATTGGGAGACAATGGGGATTTAGAGGAGGAAGGTGTCATGGCACACCAGACATCCGATAACACAGTGATAAAGGGAAGGAAAAAAGGGAAAAGAGAAAAGAGAAAGGAAAAAAAAATGAATATATATATATATATATATATATATATATATATATTAAAGGCATTTCCTTTGCTATTTTGCCAATTTTTTGAATGTCCCATTCCACTAATTACATTTTATTTTGTTTCGTTCTTTGTTTGATTATTTGTTTTTTTTCCTTCTCTCTTTTTTTTTCCCTGAGTTTCCTTATGTTTGTCTCTTGCATGTAAGCTTATCACACTTGTTTCTTTTTCCTAGTAAGTGTATTTGATTATTTTATGGACTAAATGTTCATGGAGGGTTTGGATCACAGAAGGGTTACAATGGGTACTGTGGGGGATTATTGGGGGGGTGTCTGGGGGGGTTCATGGGGATTGGTTCATCCGAATATACATGAAAAATATACAAAATCATTCAAAGGATTGGAGGATGGGGCATGGTCACATTGGGTGGATAATCACACAAGAAATGAGGGAATCTGAATTCCTAGCCTGGGGAGCTCTGCCACAGTCTCCAAGGGAGCACCAATAGTCCTCTGAGTGTAGGGAACGTGCCTGTCAAAATAGGATGACCCACTGATATGTTTTTTTTTATTGATGACTATCCTTGTGAGTCTTTGCTCTTGTAAATGAGACTTAGCCTGCAGTTGTGGGGTGCCTAAGGGTTGCCAACTGAGAGCCTCCTTGTTGCTCAAATGTGGCCTCTCTCTACACCAAACTCAGCATATGATTGCATTACCTTCCCCCCAACGTGGGACATGACTCCCGGGGATGAGCCTCCCTGGCAACGAGGGATTAATACCAAGTGCCAACTGGCAACACAACTGGAAAAAGACCTTGAATAAAAGGGGGAAATGGTAAAGACAAATGAGTTCAAGTGGCTAAGAGACTTCAAAGAGAGTCGGGAGGTCATCCCAGAGGTAACTCTTACGCACACCTCAGTAGGAGCTCATAGAACATCTAAGTGCCTATCACCCCACTCATTGGGGTTCCTGAGAGCTCCAGAGACACCCTGGTCCTATATAAGGGGGGATAGCCCCAGAGACTGATGCCTTATCAGTGGGTTCTATTTTGGAATCTGTGCTCCTGAGAGTGACAGAATTAGACTCAAATAAGTCCTCCCTGCACATGGTTCACCAGTCCCTTCTATTCAAACCTATATATGATGCTGGAGTTTTTAGGTATACTTCCAGAAACTGGAGCCTCCCGCCTATGTGCCAGGTGTGCATGAAATCTAGGTGGAACTGCAATTCCTACCCTACAGCTCAATGGACTCATCCAAGTCACCTGGTGAGGAGACAATGATGGGCAATGGCCATCCCAGGGAATGGAGAGGGCCTGCATCTGCAGGCAGGATCATCCCACCCACCATATCCATGTGATATAAGCCCTCTGTCACTTGGAGTTGGAGTGGACATCACCATCCCAGTCCCCTCAGGATTGGGGGAAGAACTATGGACTAGAGTGGACTTGATGGTATTCTCTTGTTCACCTATGGTGATTCTAGCAATGCAAGAAATTATAACAATGAGGTGGAACCAGTGGCCACTTGACAGTTTTTTGGGTAGGGAGGGGATGAGCAGTTGAAATACAGGGGCTTCTTTGGGAGTTGGAGGTTGTCCTGAGTACTGTTGTGGCAACGGATGTAGGCCATTTTAAATCAGCACTCACCACTCAGAACTGAGTGGGAGAGAGTGTGGTCTACACTGTGAACTGTGGTCTATGGTTTGTGGCAAGGCTCCAGGTTGTGTAAGTTCATTGAGGGTGGTGGGCCACACTGTGGGAGATGTTTGTGTGGGATGTGGTGGGAGGTGTGGGAGGTGGGCAACATGGGAATCCCAGTGGGTTCCGTGTAATATTTTGGGTAATCCTAGCACCTCTTAAAATATATGTATATATATATATAAATAACATTTTTGTAAGCAAATACACATATATGCATATATATTTATATATCATTTTGCAAATGTTTGTATGTATTGTGAGAATTTTGGTTTTTACCCATAATAAAAAAAATAAAATAAAAAAAAAGATGGAGGGGGATGTGCTCTTGGCCAGCAAGTCCTGCAAGATGGGGAGCCCTGCAGGGAAGTCACATTGTTTGGTGACTTGTGTAAAGTCACAGATACCCCACCATGATGTACCTGGCTCAGGCAGGGGTTGGGAAGTGGGTAGGGGTAGATAAAAGCATGGGAACTGGTGTCTGGTACAGCAGAGGGGTCAGAGCACAGAGAGGAGACTTTCTGCTCCTTCTACTTTTGCCCTTTCCTCCTTCCCTTGGACTCCAGCGTTGACCCTCTGAGAAAGCTGTTCTTTCTGTACCACTTCTGTGTCTCAGGCACAGATTTAGGTGCCCTGTTTCCCGTTCTTCACTCACCTTCTCCAATCTTTGGGCAGCTAAAGAAAGAGCAATGCCAAGATGAAATCTGTTGATGTCAGGAAGGAAATGTCAAAATTCACATTACAGCATTGACTTCACCAATAACATCACCAGAATAAGAAACATTAGGCCATTGACCCTCAAAAATAGTATGGGAATCCCAGAAAATCCTGGGACATATGGCTGACAAGAATTGAAGTGAGGTTGTGAGATGGTGAGATGCAAAAATTCTCAGAGGGTGTGGATGCCAGATATTTCTCAGACTAATTATATATTAAATTTTCAACACATTTTAAGAGTGTTGAAAATGATGCAGACCTCTTCAATCCCAGTAGAGAATTGAGGGTTTCAATGGGAAGAAGCTGATGAAAAACTGAAGAAGTTGGAATGTAACACGTGTTCACTGCAGTTCCTTCAAAGCAGAGAGGGAATGTTCTGTTTGGGAACCAAAGTCTCATAGTCCCATTGAAAACCATCATCATAGGTTCTGAATCCACAAAGGAGGACAGAGAGACAGCCCTGCTCAACACTCATAGCTTCAGTTAGGGATGTGACTCACTCTAGCGATTCTTCACTGGGGAGTAAGCAGTAGGAAGTCTGTCTTCTCCTGTGGTGCTAACAGCCCTCTAACTGGACACGTGTAGAGAGCAGTGTGGACTTAAAACGGTCACGTCCATGCTCCTCGTCTCCTTGCTCACATTTTCTGAGGTAGGCATCCACCCGTCCTGGCAGCTGGGGAGGGGGCCGAGGGGGGTGAGCACTTTTCCTTTATGGGAGACTTTATTTACAAAGAGTGAGCGGTAGTGCCCCCCCCCCAGTAATGATGCAGATACAAAACAATATCTTCAAATCAAGCCCTTTGTATGATTTCATTGTGTGTTATTTTCATAATTTATTTTAAATTATAAACAAATTATCAGTGCAAAGAGTATAAAAATAATTTATGTCTGTTATGGCAAACAGCAAACTTCCTTCTCTAGCCTCAACCCCCATTCCTCCTTCCTCAGAATTATCTGCATTGGCACATTGTTTTGGGTACACATTTCTGATTTTAAATACATGTATTCTCTAGATTCATCTGTCCCACACCCTATCACATTTGATTAAAATATTCTTCAACTTAAGAATATAAATAAATTTTCTAACTTCTTAAAATACTTGAGAATAGAAGCATATCGCCTAATTATGAAAGGATCATTTCTCATTTAAAATAATAATGAAAATTGCAGGGAAGTAGAAAGCAGGTTCAGTGGCTGTTAAACTTGAATCCACATCAAAATCAGATGAAGAAACTGAAAAAATATAAAGGGTTGGGGTGCCTCATAAGAAAATGCTACAATAATGGGCAGCATTATTTTATAAATTGTAATTTTTAAAATGCTTACCCAGAATGTAATGGATTGAATAACCAGTGGAAATACCCAGGATAATTGGAAATAATGGAAAGCCCATCTTTACATAACCTAGGAGAAAACTCGAATACTGATGCATAAATTAGTGGTAACAAATTGAACACAGATGAGTGTGGAAGAAGATGTGGGAGGAGCAGAACTCAGAACAATCTGCAAGTGCACTTTTCCAAGAGGGGAAAATATGCTGAATTGCACAGTCACACCCGCTTCCTTAAATGATTGGCACCAAGTTGCACAGACTACAGGTGGAGATTCTTTGAAGATTCACATTCATTACATTCATAGGGATTGCTCCAGTATGAATTTTGTAATGTTTAATGAGATACTGCTTCTGGCTGAAGGCTATTTCACATTCCTTACATATATAGGGTTTCCCTCCACTCTGAATTTTCTCATGGTCAGTGAGATTTGATTTGTTACTGAAGGGTTTCCTACTTTCCTTACAGATATAGGGTTTCTCTACTGTTTGTGTTCTCTGGTGTGTAATGAGGCTTAATTTCTGAATGAAATCTTTCCCACGTCCATCACATTCATAGGTTTTCTCTCCAGTATGTATTCTCCAATTGTTAATGAGGTTTTCCTTCTTGTTGAAGGCTTTTCCACATTCCTTACATATATAGGGTTTTTCTCCAGAATGAATGCTGTGATGTTTAATGAACTATTGCTTTTGGCTGAAGGCTTTTCTGCATTCTTTACATTCATTTTGTTTCTGCCCACTATGAGATTTTTCTTGTTCTTTGACATTTTATTTGTACCTAAAGATTTTTCACATGCCTTACATGCATAGGGTTTCTTTGCAGTAGGAAATCTCTAGTATCTGAGATTTGACATTTGAATTAAACTTTCCCACATGTATATGATTTCTATTCAGTAAGAATTTTCTGATGAATAAAGAGGTTTTCTGTCAGGTTGAAAACTTTCCAACATGTATTACACTTCTATGCTTGTTCACCTGTAAGGCGTTTAAAATGAGGTGTAAAAAATGACTGTAAAGAGCAGACTACATTTGGACACTCATATGGTTTCTCTCTAATTTGAATCTTCTCCCATTTATGAGGTTTTGTTTTATATGGAAGCATTCCCATGTTCATTACATTACTAAGTAATGTATGACTATTTCATGCTCAATGAGATTTAATGCCTGACTGAAAGATTTACAATATTCCTTAATATACAGGGTTTTACACCTGCATGTTCCTTTGATGTGACTCTAGCTTTCCCAAATTGATGAAATCCCAAATGATTTCACTGAAGGATTAATTCTCAGATATCTCATGAGGTTGACGTTCCAAGAAAATTTCATCCTCATTACACTCAAAGGGGAGGACTATCATGTGGGGAAAATTGGCATAATTCATTGTCTTCATTCATTTTTCCTTACATAGATTCCCTCATGCTTAGGGAAGCATGATGCAAATTCCTTCAAAGTGAAGTTATATTCATAGAAGTGTTATTTTGGAAACAGTGCTTGGGGTCAGAGCAAATATTTTCCCAACTTTCTTACATTCTCTGCTTTCAACTTAAGACTGTACAGTTGTGGAAATGTATATACCTTCACTCACAAGCTTTTTGTTATGTGGTTCTTTCTGTTTCTTAATGTCGTATGGTTCTTCATAGTTTCTGGGGTCCAGCAAAATCAGTGCTTAGTTAGAAATTTATAGCATTGAATCCGTTCATTAGAAAAGGGGAATGATCCAATATCAATCATCTAAAGCATTCAATTTGGCAAATGCAACAATATCTCCTCTTTATTTCTTCTATCATTCCTGAACCTTCTTGCTTCAAATGAGCATCACATCCAGTTTGGTGACTTCATAACTAGGAAATGATGAAGTGATACAGCACTTGATTTATTATGGGGACAAAATAACACCCCATAAATCTATCCTGGAAACTTCAGGTTTCTGAAGGATAAGAAAGGTGCAGCTTCCAAGATGCACGAGTAAGGTGGCCACAGAACAAAGGCCAAAAAGGCAACCCAGGAAATAATGGACACTTTGTTTTGGACTGACTATTTTTCTTCAATTTTTTTTTCTTCCATTGATTTGGATGAGATGCACTCATTAATATTCTTTAAAGTGTACCAGGGAAATTATAACAGATTTGCTTGCCTTTCCAAATCTTCACTTATTATTTGTTATTGACCTGCCAAATAGTGTCTTTTAAAACACTTTATATCCTGTATTAATCATCCAAAGGGGTGCTGATGCAAAATGCCAGAAATCTGTTGGTCTTTATAAAGGGTATTTATTTGGGGTAGACGCTTACAATTACCAGGCCATAATGGATAAGTTTCTTCCTTCTCCAAAGTCTGTTATCCCATCTTGGAGCATAACAGCTGCCATCATTTGCCAGGGATCAAGCTTCTTGGGTTCCTCTCTACTCAGGGCTGAATTTCTCTCTGGGTTCAGCTCCTCTCTTTCCTCCACAAAGTCAGCTGTAGACCATGTGGCTCTCTAAGCCTTGGCCTCTCTCCACAAGGCCACCTGTAAACTGTCAGGTTAATGGCTCATCTTTTTTTCCCAGGGCATTCTGTACTTGCTCATCAGAACTACAACATCAAAAATTACTGCAACTCTGTGCTTTGCCATGTCTTTTTATGTTTGAGACCCCACCCACCAAGTGGTGGGGCTCAACACTCTACCGACTGTGGCAAAGTCAATGCACTTATCAAAACTTAATCTTTGCCAGATTAACAGACCAGTTTACAAACATAATCAAATATCTATTTTAGGAATTCATAACTATATCAAACTGTTACATATCAATTTACTCATCTTATGCTATATATTATTTTATGGTGTATATCAGCACTTTATTGATGTCCTAAGCCACGGATATTATTACTACTTTATCCATTCAATATTCATTTAGATATATGAATTTAATTAACAGATATTATTCTTCAATCCATCCTGAATCTCAAACCTATGAGATTATTTTCTTTCTGCCTGAAGAATATTCTTTTACATTTCTTTTAAAGTGAGATGCTGCTAGCAAACCATAATGCATTTTACTCATCTGTAAAATATTTATTTCATTTCTTCCTTAAGGATTGAGATGAATTAAATCTCCGGCCCTCCGCAATCGCCACTGCTTCTGAGAGCACCCTTAGGGTCGAATTTCTCCATTCTCTTGTAAATGCAATCAGTTCTTTGGAGAAGAAATTAGGGTCTTTCAGTTTTACACCCTATATCCTTCACCCCCCCCCACCACTAAACAGGCAAAATCTGTGTGATCTGGCTCTGCAAAAGGGAATAATGTCACACCTCACTGAGTTATACAACTGATTTTGGAGCTAAGATTTGGTGGAGAAAGCACAGTATACTGAATTCTTCTTGGGACCATTCTAGGAACCAGTGCAATGATGTTCAGCACCCCATTTTGCTCAATGATTGCCTCACCCTATGTACAGCCACTGCTTCATGAGTTCCCATTACCTCCAGATTTAGGAGACCCCTACTGATCCCTGTGCCCTGAGTTACTGCCCTCGTTTGAGTCTTGCATGAACGCCAGAAATGTATGTTCTAACTAACCCATTGCTGTATGCATAAGCCTTGTATGTAGGACATTTTGTTTAGATTCAGATAAGGGAAATTTTGATTAGGTCACTTTGTGATAGAGTGCTTTAGTTTAGTTAAGGGCCACTGATTAGATTTCAGGTACCTGGATGGACACCAATCATTGTGCTGAAGTCCTACATACATGGAACACACCGAGAAAGAGTGCTGCCGTGCTTGCCCTGACACGAGGGAGAGGGCTACAGGATCTCCTACAGCTGTGGAGAGACACATTAACCCTGAGAGTGTGATGGAGAGGCTGTAATCATGGAGCAGCTTGAAGCTGAAGATATCCAGGCCAAAGGAGAAGGGAGAGGTGTGAGCAATTGTGTCTTTTTTTTTTTTTAATTTATTTTTTTTTTATTATGGGTAAAAATCAAAATTCTCACAATACATACAAACATTTGTAAAATGATATATAAATATATATGCATATATGTGTATTTGCTTACAAAAATGTTATTTTATATATATATATATATACTTATATTTTAAGAGGTGCTTAGATTACCCAAAATATTATACGGAACCCACTCGGATTTCCATGTTGCCCACCTCCCACACCTCCCACCACATCCAACTCAAACATCTCCCATAGTGTGGCCCACCAACCTCAATGAACTTACACATCCTGGAGCCTTGCCACCAACCATAGACCACAGTTCACACTGTAGACCACACTCTCTCCCACTCAGTTCTGAGTGGTGTGTGCTGATTTAAAATG
>JAKSZT010034727.1:0-10832 GCA_026826555.1 Tolypeutes matacus | reverse complement strand
GAATTTTGATTTTTACCCATAATAAAAAAATAAAAAAATAAATAAAGCTGTAGCAAAATTATTTTTTCTTTTTGTAATATTCAAAATATATGCTGAATATTACAAAAATTATATTATTACAAATAAATATATTATTTCCAATATGGCTATCAATTATGAGAATCTCAAATTCATTTTCAATCTGATACCTGGAAACTCTGGAAAAATGAGGCAAAGTTTTATCAGGATGACAATGGCAAGAACTGTAAAGCTGTTTTTTTTCAGAGTTTTAGCAAGGGTATGGACTAAGCATAATGTTCGTGCTCTACTGAAAAATGGCATTGAGGAAATTGGGATTTGGAAACTTAAATATTCATAGATTTGAGAATAGATAAATAATATATGGTGGGTGCTGTGGGGACAATGCAGATGTTTGAAAAAAAAATTATACTTAAGCAACTATCACTGATCCTTTGAGGTAAACAAATAAAATAACAAAGAATGAGATTGATTTAACAACAAAATTTATTAGAATTAATGAAATTCATGTATACTCACATACATAACATTCAATATGAATTAAAATTTATATAGCGTTTGTATCTGAATGAAAATTGCCTTGGGCATTGTCAAATTGACTGCCATAATTAGTTTAATTCAATATTTAATTGTTAAACTTGGTTAATATCTCAAATTACACAGCATGGAAATAAGAAAGCCTTTTTTTCTGAGATTAAATTCTTCTCCCACTTGGAATGAGACCATTTAATTGTATGTAAATTAAGCAGTACATAGATAATTATTGTGCAACCAGTTTTAAAATTGTATTGAGAAAAACATTTATTTTCTCTCAAATAGGAATCATGGATAACCTCTGTGTTTTCTTGTCCTATCTACCGTCATCACCAGCTTCTAATGTACCAGACATTTGGATTCCCTTTAATCCACCCATTCTATGTTATCTTTTATCTCATGTGCAGAAATGTCAATGCCTGAATTCAGCAACCTTATTACTTATTTTGTCTTTTGTCTCTCTATGTTTTTATCTATTATTTTAAGCATTGAAATTCTGTCAGAATTATTTGTTTTATATGATATTCATTTTTATACATTGCTTGTTTTAATTTTTTGTTTGAATGGCTGCAAGGCAGAAGATCACTTTCCCCCTGCTATAAATAATGACTGCCTTCTTTCTTTCTTTATCTCCTTCTCTATGAGAAATAGAAAGTCTGAAATAAATTTCAAGGAGTAGATGCTTATGAATATGAATGAATCTGTTTAAATATATATTTGCCTTATTACTATCTAGAAGAATTACAGATTTAATGCTCAGTATATAATGCATATGTATACTGAAATAAAGAGTATTGAATACTCTTTATCTATTTATTTATCTGACTGTTATCTATCTATGTATATTTGTATTTACTTAAACATTAAATAATAACAATTATATTACATGGTGAAAGAAGAATTGAGTATATATTTGAAGTAATATAAATCTTAGCTTCATCACAGCTTTGTCACAAAAATCACTGTGAATCTGAAAAATTTATACAACTTTCATGACCTCTCTCCATTTAGAACAACATGGATATAGGAAGACAACACCACATATCTACTTTTTAATATACAATAGTAAATATTCAAAAAAGAGTGGGTACAGAATAATAATTCATTTTATTCAAGCAACTTTTATGTACAAATATTAACTATGCAAATGTAATTATGAATCACCCGTTTAATATCAAAACAACCAATTGACCAACATTTTAACTTTATTTGAATGTAGAGATAATGATTTTATACATTTTATTCCACTTTGGTCATTTAAATGCTATTTCCAACCAACCAAACAAAAAAATCTTCCATTGGGTATCCAGAAATATTAGCAAGCATTCTCCCTAGGACATGCTTCATTTCCCTGTTCCTCAGGCTAAAAATGATGTGATTTATGAGAAAGGGGACTGCAGCATGAAACATGATGGTCAACAGTGTTTGAATTGTTGATAGTTTTGATATGGGGCCCAAACAAGCAAACAATCCAGAAATGATAAAATAAAAGTAGCTATCTGGAGAGAGCAGGTTGATAAGACTTTGTTTTTGGCTTCCAGAGATTGCATCTGGAGCACAGTTAAAAATATATTAATATGACAGTATTGAAGAGGAGGCAAGATGGTGTCAGTTTAGGTGAGCACTTACTGACTAGCTCTCTGAGGATGGTCATTTGTGGACAGGGTCCTGCCCGGCGGTCTGTGCTGTGGGAGCACAGAGCAAGAAGCCTGGGACATCTATCTGCAGGCAGATTGGTGGCATGGATTGATTGGTAGAGATTCATGAGTTTTAAGCCTGCCTGTGGAGGTTAACACAGATGGCTGAGCCCCACCATCAGGGAAAAAGGCTGGTTTGAACTGCAACTCCCTTGAGGCAACTGGTGAGAGGGAGCATTCTCTGAGCGTGGGAGCGTCCTGGAAAAGGGTGGAGAGGGGTTTCCTTTCTGTGGATTTGGCTTCCTGGAACCCCTTACAGCTTGGGTGAACAAAAGAGCTGGATTGAATCAACAATAGGCAGAGGGGAGGGGCAAACATGCTGAGGAAGTTGATTTACCTAGCTGGCCAGGATACCTCCAAACCCTGCCAACCCAGTGAGAGGGAGCATTCTCTGAGAGAGGGAGGGTTCTGACAGAAGGTGGAGAGGGGTTTCCGTTCTGTGGATTTGGCTGTCTGGACCCCCTCATAGCTTTGGGGAGCAGATAAGCCAGATTGAAGCAGTGCCAGGCCAAGGGGAGAGGCGAATCCACTGAGGAAGCCTGATTTACCCAGCAGCCTGGTGACACGGAGGCTTGGCACCAGAGGGGGTGGAGCCAGCCAGTTTTATCATTCTGCACTGACAAGCATCAGGGCTTCAGTTCCCCCAGGGAGGCCAGGAATTGGGAAGTGCTTGATTACTTTCCACAAGCCTAGTTAGGGTCCCCTTGGTGAAGGGGGTGGTCTAGAAGAGGACTTCTTTTGGGTCCCTTATTTCACCAAAACAAAAAACAAAAAAACAAACAAACAAGGTAATCACTTTAAAAAATGAATTCTTCTTTTTAATTTAGTTTAATAACTAAAATCTGCCTCAAAACCTGCAGGGAAATTGATTGATAAACACAAGCAGGCTTAGAGGTTCCACAAGGACCTTAGAAGGAACACTGTTCCTCCTTAGCTTTGCTTGACTGCTTGCTTGTGTGGTTGTTTGGATTTTCTATCTTTATTTCTTGTCTCTTGCTTTTCTTTCCTCTCCCCCCCTTCTTTTTTACTTCTTTTTTTTTCTTTTTTCTTTATAATTAGGTGCTGCTGGTTTGTCTCTTCTTTGATGTGCTTCCTCTTCAGTGATTTCCCATTCTCTGTCTATATTGATTTTGCCTCCCAAATTATACCTTCCCCATCCTTCATCTTTCTGCCTTCTGCTTTCTGTTGTAGTTCTTACACACCACGTTTCTTCATTAAACTACAACTTAAGGGTATCAATTTCTATTCTATCTATTCTGTTTTCTTCTTTTTTAATTAATATTAACTTTTTACTTTCAGCCCTTTCTTCCCTCTTTCTCTCCCTCCTAATCATTCTAGCCTTCTAAATCATTATATATATATATATATATATATATTATTCTATTTGGTTTCCCAGTCCATTGTAGGTAAGCCACTTTTTTTCCTATCACTCTACACTGCCTACATAAGTTAAATATTCATTTCACTAAGACTTGTTTGGCACCTCTTCTAACTTTCATCAATATTACTATTATCCTTCTTCCTTTCTCACAGCTTTCAATTCCTCTGGCCCTAATCTTTTGCCTTCAAAGGAACATAGAAAGAAGCAAGGAAATAAAATAAAAAGAAAAAGTATCAAAGAGAAAACTTAACACACACGCAAAACCACCAGCTAAATAAAACTCTAGACAGAGAGAGAAGCTAATCAAACGAATAAACCAATCAAGATAAAATGTTGACTAGAGGGCAACAAAAAGTTACAAACCACACTGAGAAACAGGAAGACATGGACCAGTCCAATGAACAAACTAAAAGCCAGGAAGAGATGCAGAACATCAAATAACTAATCAAAGTTTTCCAGACAAATATCATGGACCAACTTAATGAAGTGAAGGAAGAGATTAAGGATATAAAGAAGACACTGGGAGAACATACTGAAGAAATTGTAAACATATGCAAAAAGATAACAGATATGATGGTGATCAAGGGCACAACCCAAGAAATCAAAAAGACACGTGATTCACATAACAGCAGGTTTTAACAGGCAGAAGAAAGAATTAGTGATGTGGAAGACAATACATTTGAAATCAAACAGATAGTAGAAAAGATAGACAAAAAGATAGAGAAAACCCAACAGGGACTTGGGGAATTAACCGACAACACAAAACACACAAATATATGCATTATGGGCATCCCAGAAAGAGAAGAGAAGGGAAAGGGAATGGAAGTAGTGTTGAAAGAAATAATGGCTGAAAACTTCCCAACCCTATTGAGAGAGATGGATGTGCAGATCCAGGAAGGACAGCACACCCCAAACAGTATAAATCACAACAGGCCAACTTCAACACATATACTTGTCAAAATGTCCAATGCTCAAGACAAAGAGAAAATACTCAAGGCAGCAAGAGAAAAGAGAACCATCACATACAAGGGAAGCACAATAAGATTAAGTGCTGATTTCTCATCTTAAACAATGGAGGCAAGAAGACAGTGGTATGACATATTCAAAGTACTAAAAGGAAAAAAACTTCAGCCACAAATTCTCTATTCAGCAAAACTGGCATCAAAAAAAAATGATGGAGAGTTCAAAATATTCACAGGTAAACAGAAATTAAGGGAGTATGTCAATAAGAAACCGGCACTTCAAGAAATACTAAAGGAAGATCTACAAGTTGAAAGGAGAAAATAATGGAGAGAGAGTTGGAGGAGAGTTTTAAAACAACTACAAAGACAAAAACAGAAAGAAAACAACATATGACATACATTAACCTAAAGAAAAAATGGCTGAAGTAAGAAATTCATTGTGAGTAATAACACTGAATGTTAATGGATTAAATTCACCACTCAAGAGACACAGATTGTCAGAATGGATAAGGAAATATGATCCATCTATATGCTGTCTACAAGAAACTCATCTTTGACCCAGGGATTCAAGGATGTTGAAAGTAAATGGTTGGAAAACAATTTTACAAGCTAATAATCACCAAAAAAGGGCAAGAGTAGCTATTCTAATATCAGACAAAATAGACTTTAAATGCAAAACTATTGTTAGAGACAAAGATGGACACTATATATTAGTAAAAGGGGTAAACTTTCAAGAAGAGAGAACAATCATAAACATTTATGCGCCTAATTGGGGTGCCACAAAATACGTGAGGCAAACTCTGGAAAAATTTAATGGAGAAATAAATGCCTCTACAATTATAGCAGGGACTTTAATACACCATTGTCATCATTGGACAGAACATCTAGACAGAGAATCAATAAAGAAACTAAGGCTCTGAACAATACATTAGAGGACCTCGACTTAATAGACATATACAGAACATTACACCCAAATACAGCAGGATTTACATTCTTCTCAAGTGCACATGGAACATACTCCAAGATAGACCACATGCTAGGCTACAGAACAACTCTCAGTGAATTAAGAAAGATTGAGATTATACAAAGTAATTTCTCTGACCAAAATAGAATGAAATTGGAAATCACTAAGGGACAGAGAAACAGGCTAGGCACAAAGATATGGAAGTTAAACAACAAACTCTTAGACAAACAGTGGGTCAAAGAGGAAATCTCAAAAGAAATCAGTAACTACATTGAAGCTAATGAAAACGACAACACAACATATCAAAATCTCAGATGTCCTGAGAGGGAAGTTCATAGCCATAAATACATATATTTAAAAAGAAGAAAGAGCTAAAATTGAAGACCTAACTGCACAACAGGAGGAATTGGAAAAACAACAATAAACTAAATCTAAAGGAAGAAAAAAGAAGGAAATAATAAAGATTACAGCAGAACTAAATGAATTAGAAAATAAGAAATCAGTAGAAAATATAAACAAAACCAAAAGTTGGTTCTTCGAAAGATCAATAAAATTGACAATCACTTAGCCAGACTAAGAAAGAAAAAGAGAGAACAGATGCAAATACAAAAATAAGAAATGAGCAAGGGGATATCACTACTGACCCCACAGAAATAAAGAGTATCATAAGAGGATACTTTGAAAAATCATATGCCAACAAGAATGATAATTTAGAGGAAATGGACAAGTTTCCAGAAACTCACAAACAGCTTACATGGATGAATGAAGAAATCGAGGAACTCGATTACAAGTAAATTACAATTACAAGTAAAGAGATAGACTCAGTCATCAAAAACCTCCCAACTAAGAAGAGCCCAGGACCAGATGGCTTCTACCAAACATTCCAGAAAGAGCTAACACCAATTCTGCTTAAGCTCTTCCAAAAATTAGAAGTAGAAGGAATGTTGCCTAACTCATTCTATGACGCCAACATTACCCTAATACCAAAACCAAACAAAGATACCACAAGAAAGGAAAATTATAGACAAATTTCTCTAATGAACCTAGATGCTAAAATCCTCAGCAAAATATTTGCTAATTGCCTTCAAAGACATATAAAAAGGATTATACACCATGAGCAGGTGGGTTTCATCCAGGGTATGCAAGGATGGTTCAATATAAGAAAATCAATCAATGTAATACACCACATAAACAGGTTGAAAGGAAAAAAATCACATGATCATCTCTAAAGATGCAGAAAAGGCACTCAACAAAATACAGCACTCTTTCCTGATAAAAACACTACAAAAGATAGGAATAGAAGGAAACATTCTGAATATGATGAAGGGTATATATGAAAAACCCAAAGCTAACATTATCTTCAATGGTGAAATCCTAAAAAACCTTCCCCCTGAGATCAGGAACAAGACAAGGATGCCCACTATCACCACTCCTATTTAACATTGTCTTAGAAGTAGCACTGAGGCAAGAAAAGGATATAAAAGGCATCCAGATTGGAAAAGAAAAAGCAAAATTTTCATTATTTGCAGACAACATGATCCTATAATAGAAAGCCCTGAGATATCTACAACAAAGCTTCTAGAACTTATAAAGGATTTCAGTAATATCACAGGCTATAAGATCAATGCTCAAAAATCAGTAGCATTTTTGTACACCAATAACGAGCAATCTGAGGAGGAAATCAGGAAAAAAATACCATTTACAATAGTAACTAAAAGAATCAAATACCTAGGAATAAATTTAGCTAAAGATGTAAAGGACTTATATACAGAAAACTACACAACACTGTTAAAGGAAATCAATGAAGACTTAAATAAGTGGAAGAATATTCTTGCTCATGGATAGGAAGATTAAACATCAAGATGTCTATCCTATCCAAACTAATCTACAGATTTAATGCACTCCAAATAAAAATCAACACTGTATTTTCTAAGGAACTGGAAAAACTAACTACAAAATATATTTTGAAAGGTAAGAGGCCCCAACCTGCCAAGGACATATTGAAAAAGAAAAATGAAGTTGAAGGTATCACATTGCCTGACTTTAAAACATACTACAAAGCTACACTACTCAAAACTGCATGGTATTGGCACAAGGATAGACCTACTGACCAATGGAACCAAACGGAGAGTTCCAATATAGATCCTCGCATATACAGTCATCTGATATTCGACAAGGCCACCAATCCCACTCATTTGGGAGAGAACAGCCTCTTAACAAGTGGTGCTTGGAGAACTGGATATCCATATCCAAAAGAATGAGAGAAGAATACCATCTCACACCTTGTACAAATATCAACTCAAGATGGATCAAAGATCTAAATATGAAAGCCAAAACTATAAAGACCTTGGAAGATAATGAAGGGAAGCATCTATAGGACCTTGTAATAGGAAATGGTTTCATGAACTTCACACCCAAAGCACAAGCAGCAAGAGAAAAAATAGATAAATGGGATCTCTTCAAAATTAAAAACTTCTGCACCTCAAATGACATTATTAAGAAAATAAAAAGGCAGCCTACTCAATGGGAGAAAGTATTTGGCAACCATATATTTGATCAGAGCCTAATATCTTGCGTCTATAAAGAAATCCTACACCTCGAAAATTAAGACAAACAACTCACTTTAAAAATGGGCAAGTGACCTGAAAAAGACACTTCTCCAAGGAAGAAATACAAATGGTTAAAGAGCACATGAAAAAAATGCTCGACATCACTAGCTATTAGGGAAATGCAAATCAAAACCTCAATGACATACCATCTTACACCCATCAGAATGGCAGCTATTAAAAAAACAGCAGAATATAAGTGTTGGAGGATGTGGAGGAATAGGAACCCTCATCCACTGCTGGTGGGATTGTGGAATGATCCAACCACTGTGGAGGACAGTTTGGCGGTTCCTCAGAAAACTAAATATAGATCTTTTGTATGATCCAGTGGTTCCATTGCTGGGTATATACCCAGAAGAATTGAAAGCAAAGACACGAACAGATATATGCACACCAATGTTCATAGTGGCATTGTTCACAATTGCCGAAAGTTGGAATCTGCCCCGGTGCCCACCAGCAGATGAATGGATAAACAAAATGTGGTACATACATACAATGGAAGATTACTCAGCTGTAAGAAGGAATAAAGTGCTAACACATGGAATAACATGGATGAATCTTGAAGACCTTATGTTGAGTGAAGCAAGCCAGGCATTGAAGGATGAACAGTATATGACCTCACTGATTTGAATTGAGAAAATGAGCAGTCTCTGAGAGCCATTGTCTGAAAGATAGGTTAACAAGGGAAAGAGAAGAGTAGGTTGTGAGCCATCACCCATATGGACATAATTTATGTTAAAATGATAGAGTATAGTTGCATTTTGAAGGATAGGACAGGTGGGTAGTGGCATTACTGGGTTTGGTGGTGCAGGGTTGTCAGTGATTAGATTAGGAAGGGCAGGTTAGAATACCCAGGGCATGTAACTATGAATCTTGTCATCCAATGAGTCAAGACAGGGGAGTGTCATGTGCCCCAGGGGGATGGGGAGGAAGGAACAGAAAAGATCAAACACGGGGTATTTAGTGGTCATGGAAAATGTTTTTCAATACCTTACAGTAATGGACACAGGACATGGTAAATATCATCAAAAATTTTTAAACTCTACCGTCTAAATTTTAAACTATACTGTAAACCATTGACAATAATTGGTAGCTATGTTTCACTATCTGTATAACAGTTATAACAATGCTACCATCCACAAAAAAAGGGGGTGTGTGTTTTAATTTGAGTGAGGATAGGGTAAGGAGGTTGGGTATATGAGAGTCTCTAGTATTCTGTGTGTGATTTTGCTGTGACTTAAAACTTCTTTGAAAATTAAATGAAAATTTGGGAGACACTGGGGAATGAGAGGGGGAAGGGTCCATGGTACAGACTGGACACCTAATAATGCAGTGATAAAAGGAAAAAAAATAATTTAAAAAAATTTTTTTCCCATTTTTGAATGTCCCAATCCATTAATTATATTTTATTTTTAGTTTTTTTTTTCTGAGTTTCCATGTATTTTATCTCTTACATTTAAGCTTAACATTATTATTTCATTTACCTATTAATTGTATTTGTTTATTATATGGGCTTCATCTTCAAGGAAGGTTTGGATCACAGACGGGTTACAATGGGGGCAGCAGAGTATCATTGGTGGGGGGAGTCAGGGATGGGGGATTCATGGGAGGAAGTTCATCTAAATATACATGAAAGATATATAAAATTTTTCAAATCATCAAGGGATGGGACATGGTCATGGTGGGTAAGCAATCACTCAATAAATGAAGGAACTCTGAATTCCCAGCCTGGAGAGCTCTGCCACATTCTCCAAGGGAGCATCAACAGTCACCTGAGTGCAGGGGCATTGTCTGGCAAAAGATGATGGTCCACTGATGGGTTCTTGTTATTGATGACTAGCCTTATGAGTCTTTGCTCTTGTAATTGAAACTTAACCTACTGTTATGGGGTGCCTAAGGATTGCCACCTGAGAGCCTCCTTGTTGCTCAAATGTGTCCTCTCCCTAAGCCAAACTCAGCATATGAATGCATTACCTTCCCCCCAGCATGGGACATGACTCTTGGGATGAGCCTCCCTGGCAACAAGGGATTAATACCAAGTGTTAACTGGCAATATATCTGGAAAAAGACCTTGACAAAAAGGAGGAAAAGGTAAAGACAAATGAGTTCATGTGGCTAAGAGACTTCAAATAAAGTCAGGACGTCATCCCAGAGGTAATGCTTACACACACCTCAGTTCTCATAGAACACCAAAGTGGTTTTCACCCCACACAGAGGGTCTCCTGAGGGCTCTGGAGACACCCAGGTCCTATATAAGGGGGGATAGCTCCAGAGATTGATGCCTTATCAGTGGGTTCTACTTTGGAATCTGTGCTCCTGAGAGTGATAGAGTTGGACTCAAATAAGTCCACCCTGCACATGGTCCATCAGTCTCTTCCATTCAGACTTATATGTGAGGCTGGAATTTGTAGGTGTACTTCCAGAGACTGGACCCTCTGGCCTGCCCATGTGCCAGCTGTGCCTGGAATCTTGGTGAAGCTGCAACTGCTACTCTACAGCTCTATGGACTCAACCAAGTCATCTGGTGAGGAGACAATGATGGATAACAGCCATTCCAGGGAATGGAGAGAGCCTGCACCTGCAGGCAGGAAAATCCCATCCACCATATCCATGGGATATAAGTCCATTCTCACTTGGAGGTGGAGTGGACATCACCATCCCAAACTCCTC
>JAKSZT010034726.1:5314-20892 GCA_026826555.1 Tolypeutes matacus | reverse complement strand
GGGCATGTTCCAGGGGTCCTTGTGCTGTGGCAGTGGGGTGGGGGTAGGCCACAGGCCGGGTGGGGGGAACGGGGGAAGGCACGGCAGGGCAGTGCCCTCTCCTGGTCTGCTGCCTTTCTGTGCTTTCTCTGGCCCTTTCCTCCTCTGAACCCCAACTACTGCATTCCCTCCCTGCTCTTCCCTCCAGCTGATGAGATGACGGTGGGGAAAGTCTATGCGGCTCTGATGATATTTGACTTCTACAAACAGAACAAAACCACCAGAGACCAGATTCACCAAACCCCTAGAGGCCTGTCCCAGGTACTGCGGTGCCTCGTGAGTCTGGCTGGCAGTGGAGGGAAACCTGCGCCCCCTCTTCAGGAAGGAAGACGAGGGTTCCTGCAGCCCCTCTCTGGCTCCCAGAGCCCGAAACCCCACAGCTTTCATGCTCGTCGTCAGCTGCCTGGTCCATGGTACTGGGGAGCTCGTATTCAGGGCAGAAGACAAGGAGCTAAGAACAGAGGCTGTGGCAGCCTCACTTTCTAGGAAGTGGAAGAAGGGAAGACGTTAGGAAGACTGTTTGGGAAGGGTTGTTTGGGGAGGTGGAAGGAGAATCTGTTTTCCCTACACACACCAAAGAGATTGCAGCTGCCCGGGCCCAGACCACAACGTGCCCTAGTGTGCCTCGGGCGGGCAGGGCGCCCGCCTTCCCGAGGCCCCTCTTCACAGAGGGCGGCCGCTCCTCCCTGGCGGCCCCGTGCGGGCTCTAGGAAGCTGTGGGCGCCCAGCTCAGAGGCCTCCCGCTGCCAGCCCGGAACTCTCCACCACCTGCTTCCAGGGGAGGGCGAGATGAAATCTCTGCCCTCTGTGATCGGGCCCACTCCCCTAATTTTGTAGAGAGGGAAGCTGAGGCTCCACGATGTAAAAGGACTTTCTTGGAGCCCTTCACTGGCACGGTTGGGAGTAGACAGGGTCCTCTGCCTGCCTCACCCTCTGGCTGAGGAAGGCATGTTCACGTTTAGGGAAGGGGTGGGAACTGGGGAAGGCAAGAGGCCCCTTGCCATCTGCTTTCATGGCGGGACAGGGAGCTCGGACGCTGGGCCTGGACAAGAGCTGGCTACTGTCCCAAGGCACAGTCTCAAGTCACAGGTGTGGGGGGCTGCCCGCCAGGTGGGCTTGGGTCCCCCAGCCCTCAGGCTGGCCCTCTTCCCTCTGGCCCTTTTGCAGACAGGGCCCCGTGTCCCTGTTCCACCCTCTCAAGGCCACCCTGGAGCAGACACAGCCAGCTGTGCTCCGAGGAGCCCGAGTTTTCCTTCGGCAGAAGAGCTCTGCCTCCCTCAGCCACGGTGGAGCCCTGTGAGTGCTCGTGCTGGGGGGCCGGGGGCTGGACAGGCAGGTGATGCCCACGACAGGGTGGAGGGGCGTGGGCACTGGCCTCTGCTCACCCCGCAGGGCCCCGGGAGGTGTCCAGACCGTGGGCCGTGCTCCAGGACAGGGTCCTCCTCCCTCACAGCAGCCACTCCCGGGGCCCTGCCCCGGGGCTCTTGCCCGTGCTGCCACAAGCCAGTTAGGCATTGTTGCTGCTCGTGGGTTGTCACGGCCTGGCCCTCAAAGTTCATTCCTTCACTGCTGGACAAGGCGCCTTGCCCAACAGCGCTGAAATCCACTGAGTTAAACCGTTCTCGCTATTCCCAGGCCCTGCTTCCATTGTACACGTGTGTTCTCTCTCAGGTGAGATGGTTTCCGCCTCTGCTTTGTCCTTGGCTGCGAGCACCTGGGGACCTTAAGCAATGCTTGTTTTTACCTCAGCGTTCTCCCCACTCTCCTGATGGCTTGTTAGTGCTCTAACCTTCTTCCCCCTCTGAGACACGTTTCCTCTCAGATCTCCGTTTTTGTGATAATTTCTAAAGCTATTGTGTTGTGGAGAATCTGATTAAAACCGTTAACCCTCTCTCAAGAAATGTGCTCAGCTGATTCTGAGTGGGGGGCTGGTGGTGGGGGCTGTGGTGGTGTCCTGTCTTTTTTGGTTGATCTGTGTGAGGCTCTCTGTTCAGGAAAATGCACTTCAGTTGTTTCTCTGATTAGAGTCTCTCTACATAAATGTGTTTCACCTCTTTCTTGCAGGTAAGAGAACACCCAGACAGATTGGTTTAGGCAGTAAGGGCATTTTTTTTTTTTTTTAAGATTTTATTTATTTATTCATTTATCCCCCCCTTGCTGCTTGTGCTCGCTGGGTCAGCTAACCACGCCGTGCGGGCAGGCCCGCCCTCACCAGGAGGCCCTGGGAACCGAACCCGGAGCCTCCCACATGGTAAACGGGAGCCCCACTGACTGAGCCACAGCCGCCTCCCAGGGCATTTTTTTAAATCGTGGTAAAATACATATCACATTAAAATTATTTTAAACATTTTTTTACTGGAAGTGACAATTTACTATAAAGCTACAGAAATTAAGGCAGTGTGATATTGTTTGAAGGATACATAGAGCAATGGAATCCAGAAACATACCCCCACATACATGGACAAATAATGTATGATGAAGTTGGCACTGAAGTGCAGTGGAAGGGGATTGTACTTTTTTCTTTTTGTGGATTTATTTATCTATCTAATTTTTTATTTTTAATTGTGGTAAAGTATGCATAACTTAAAATCATTTTAACCATGTTAAGCAGACAATTCTTTGACTTTAAGTATAATGACAAGACTGTGTAACTTCCCCACTATTTCCAGGCTTTTTTCATCATCATAAACCAAAACTCATACTCATTTAGCAATAACTCCCCATTCCCCGTCGCTGGTAACCACTATTCTTTCCATCACTGTGGATTTGCTCATTCTAAGTATTTCATATAAGAGAAATCATATAATATTTGTCCTTCTTTGTCCGGCTCATTCTACTCTGCTTGATGTCTTCAAGGTTCATTCATGCACCTACCCACACTCCACCTATTTTCATGGCTGAATAATATTCCATTGAATGGACGTACCACCTTCTGTTTATCCAGTCACATGCTGATGGACACCTGGGTCGCTTCCACTTTGGCTATCGTGAATAGTCCTGCAGTGCACACTGGTGCACAAATATCTGTCCTCGTCTCCGCTCTCACTTCTTCTGGGTGTATGCTTAGGAGTGGAATTGCTGGTAATTCTATGCTTAACTTCCTAAGGAACCATGAAACTGTTTTGCACAGTGGCCACACCATTTTACATTACACTAGAGTTCCAGTTTCTTTACATCCTCTTTAACACTTGTTTTCTTTTAAAAAAAATAATAATAATAGAGGGAATCAGGTATAGCTCAGTGGCTGAGCACCTTCTTCCCATGTATGAGGTCCTGGGTTCAATCCCTGATGCCTCCTTAAGAAAATAATAATAATAATAGCCACTGTAGTTGGTTGTAAGTGGTATCTTGTGGTTTTGGTTTGCATTTTCTTAAGGCTAATGATGTTGAGAATCCTTTCATGTGTTTATTGGCAGTTTGTATATCTTCTTTGGAGAAATGGGTATTCAGGCCCATTGCCCATTTTTTCATTGTTTTTTTTTTTTTTTTTGCTTTTTTGTTGTTGCATTGTGAATGTTCTTTATATATTCTGGATATTAAGCCCTTATCCAATATTTGGTTTGCAACTACTTTCTCTCATTCTGTGAGTTGTCTTTTCACTTTCTTGATAATGCCCTTTGATGCACAAAAGTTTTTAATTTTGATGAAATAAAATGTATCTGTTGATTCTTTTGTTGCTTGTGATTTGGGTATTGTATCTAAGACTCCACCGCCAAATCTCAAGTCATGAAGATATGCCCCAATGCTACCTTTTAAGAACTTTATAGTTGTGTTTCTTGTATATAGGCCCTTGATCCATATTGTTTATTTTTGTACATGATGCCTTATAGGGGCCTAACGTCAGTCTTCTGCATGTGGATATCCAATTTCACCAGTGCCATTTGTTGAAGAGACTATTCTTTCCTTGTTGCATGTACTGAGCACTTTAGTTTGAGATCAGTTGTCCACAGATATGTGGGTCTATTTCTGGACTTTCAATTCTGATCCACTGATATGCTTGTCTGTGTTTATGCCAGTCCCACACTGTTTTGATTACTGTAGCTTTGTGGTACAATTTGAAACTGAGAAGTATGAGTTCTCCAACACTGTTCTTCATTTTCAAGATTGTTTTGGCTATTCAGGGTCCCCTGAAGTTCCATTTGAATTTGAGGATCAGTTTTCCCATTTCTGAAAAAAAAGAAAAAATGCACACAAAAAAATGAAGACTGCTGTAATTTTTATAGGATCACAGTTAATTTGTATATTGCTTTTGGTAATGGTGACATTTTAACAATATTAAGTTTTCCAGTCGTTGAATATGGAAGGTCTTACCATTTATTTAGGTCATCTTTATTATCTTTCAGTAGTGTTTTCTAGTTTTCAGTAAACAAGTCTTTTGTATCCTTGATTATATCCTAGTCATTTTATTTTTAGATGCTGTTTTAGTTTGCCAAAGAGCTGCCAATGCAAAGTACCAGAAATGTGTTGACTTCTATAAAGGGTGTTTATTTGGGTTAAAAGATTACAGTTCCAAGGCCCTGAAAAGTCCATCTCAAGACACTATAAGGGGTCCTTTCTCATCCAAGTCAGCTGCCATGTATTGAAGCAAGATGGCGGGTGATCTCTGCCTGGTCTCTACCTTCCTCTCCAGGCTGTACCATCTTCCAGGGCTCAGCTGAGGGCAACCAGGCATAGGGCTTGTCTCAGACTGGACCTCTTCTCTCAGGCTCAGCTGCTCTGCTATCAGGCTAATGGCTCATCTTTCTCCAGGGCCTCAGCTGTTTGAGCCTCTCCTTTCTGTCACATGGCAGGATAAAAAAAAAGGCAGAGCTCTCTTTTCCTGTGTCTGTCTGTCTCTCTTTGTCTCCCTTTCTATCAGACCTAGCAAGAGGGTGGAAGCTCAACTTGAGTCACTTCTCACTGAGGCAGTCCAATGAAAAAAAGGTCTCATACCCACAGGAGTGGATCAACTCACAAACATAATCTTTCTTTTTTGGGGATTCAAAGAATAATTTCAAACTGCCATAGATGCTATTGTAAATGGAATTCTCATTAAATCTCTCTTCATCTTGTTTATTACTGGTGTATAGGAACACAGCTATTTTTTGCATATTGATCTTGAATCCTGCCCCATTGCTGAACTCATATAAAGAATTCCTTTGGATTTTTTACATATAAGATCATGTTATCTGCATATAGGGATAGGTTTACTTCATTTCCAATTTGGTTATCTTTTATTTCTTTTTCTTGCCTAATTGTTATGGCTAGAACTTCTAGTACATTGTTGAATAGCAGTGGTAAATATAGGTATCCTTGTGTTGTTCCTGATCTTAGGGGTAAAGTTTTAAGTTTGTCATCATTGAGTATGATGTTAGTTGTGGGTTTTTCATAAATGGCCTTTGTCATATTGAGACAATTCCCACTGCTCCCTAGTTTTCTGAGAGTTTTTAGCATGTATAGGTCCTGGATTTGAATGCCTTTACTGCATCTATTGAGATAATCATGTATTTTTCCCCTATCATTCTATTTATGTAGTGTATTTTACTGATGTATGTTGAACCATCCTTGAATTCCTAGGCTAAATCCCACTTGGTCATGGTGTATAATCCTTCTCAATACTGGATTCAGCATGACCGTATTTTGCTGAGAAGTTTTGCATTTATTTTCATAAGGGATTTTAGTCCATGATTTTCTATTCTTGTGCTGTCTTTATCTGACTTTGGTATCAGGGTAAAGCTGGCCTCATAGAAGGAGCAAAAAGTGTTTCTCCCTCTTGTATTTTGAAGAGTTTGAGAAGGATTGGTGTTAAATCTTCTTTAGAATTCAGCACTGAAGTCATTCAGTCTTGGACTTCTTTTTGTTTGGGGAGTTTGTGATTACTGATTCAATCTCTTTGTTTTTTTTCAGTCACTTGAGATTTTCTATTTCTTCTTGAGTTATTTTAGGTAATTTGTATGTTCATTTCATTTTGTCAGTTCATTTCATTTAGGTTATCTAATTTGCTGTCATACAGTTGTTCATGGTATTCTTGTATAATCCTTTTAATTTCTATAATGTTGGTTTCATTCCTGACTTT
Organism: Tolypeutes matacus; assembly: GCA_026826555.1. Taxonomy (NCBI): domain Eukaryota; kingdom Metazoa; phylum Chordata; class Mammalia; order Cingulata; family Chlamyphoridae; genus Tolypeutes; species Tolypeutes matacus. The sequence goes on along the minus strand of JAKSZT010034726.1, from coordinate 14,798 downwards.
AGTTATTCATGTCCTTTCTATTTTTTGTCAATTTGGTTAAAGGTTTGTTGATGTTATTAGTCTTTTCAGAGATCCAACTTTAGGTTTCATTGATTCTCTCTATTGTTTTTCTATTTCTGTTTGATTTAACTCTAATCTTTACTATTTCCTTTATTTTGCTAATTTCGGGTTTAGTTTTCTATTCTTTTTCTTGTTCCTTTACATGTGAATTTAGGTTATTGGTTTGTGAGCTTTCTTTGTTTTTAAGGAAGGCATCTATATCTATAAATTTTCCTCTTAGTACAGATTTTGCTGCATACTATAGGTTCTGGTATGTTGTGTTTTCATTTTCATTCATCTGTAAGTATTTTCTAATTTCCCTTGTCACTTTTTTCTTTGGCATATTGATGGTTTGAAGTGTGTTGTTTAATTTACACATATGTGTCAATTTTCCAATTTTCCTTTTGTTACTAAATTCTCATTTCATTACATTGTGGTCAGAGAAAATATTTGTACGATTTCAATCTTTTAAAATTCATTAAGATTGTTTTGTGGCCTGACATATGGCCTTTCCTAGATAATGACCCATGTGCACTTGAGAAGAATGTGTATTCTGCTGTTGTTGGGTGAAGTGTTCTATATATGTCCATTAAATATAATTAGTTTATAGTTTTGCTCAAGTCCTCTATTTCCTTATTGATCTTCTGTCTAGATGTTCTATCCATTATTGTAAATGATGTAGTAAAGTCTCCCAATATTATTGTAGCACTCTTTTTTAAAAAAAAGATTTATTTATTCCTCCCCCTTCCCCTGCATTGTTTTCACTCGCTGTCTGCTCTCTGTTCATATTATTTTTTAGGAGGCACTGGGAACTGAACCTGGGACCTCCCATGTGGGAGGGGGGCACCCAATCACTTGAGCCACCTCTCGTCCCTGCTTGTTGTGTCTCTCATTGTGTTTCATCGCTGTGTGTCTTTGTTGCATCGTCTTACTGCATCATCTTGTTGTATCAGCTCACCGCACTAGCCCATCATGTCAGCTCACTATCTTGCTGTCTTGCTCATTTCTTTAGGAAGCACCAGGAACCAAACCCAGGACCTCCCATGTGGTAGACGGGCACCCAGCTGCTTGAGCCACTTCTGCTTCCCTGTAGCACTATTTCTCCCTTCAGTTCTGTCAATTTTTGCTTCATATATTTTAGCCTCTGTTTTAGGTATTTCCTTGTCAAGCAAATATCATGCAATGGGTTGGCTTTAAATATGAGGATTTATTGGCGCATGGTGAGGCTAGGAGAGGTCCAAATCAAGGCATCATCAAGGTGATGATTTCTTCCTAAAGACTAGTATTTTGGGCTTGGCTGCTAGTGATCCTTGGTTCTTGACTCTTCTGTCACATGGCAGTATACAAGGCAGCATCTCCTGGCTCACCCTTCTATTCCAGGTTCCATTGACTTTCAGCTTCTGGCTGCTCCCTCTGTGGCTTTCTGTCTAACTGTCCCAATTTCATTCTGCTTATAAATGACTTCAATAATAGGATTAAGACCCATCCTGATTGAATTGGGCCATACCTTAACTGAAGTAACCTCATCAAAATGTACTACTTACAATGGATTCCCACCTACATGAGTGCATGAAGTTTTAAAAACATATTGTTCTGAGTTCCACAGCTCCAAACTACCACAGGTATGTCATACAGGGGAAAAATAAGTACAAATCCAAAGTACAGTAAAACAAGATTTTTTATTTAACTCTACCATTAAATTTTTCCATTGTTCTTTATTTCTTCTTATGGCTTTGAGTTACATCCTCTTGTGCTTTTTATTTCTGCCTGAAGAACACCCTTTAACATTTTAAGTAGGGCAAGTCTTCTGGAAATAAGCTTTTTCAACTTTTGTTTATCTATAAATTGCTTAATTGCTCCTTCATTCTTGAAGGATAATATTTCTGGATATAGAATTCTTGAGTGATAGGTTTTGTTTTGTTTTTATAGACTTTAAATATGTCATTCCACTGCCCTCTAGCTTCCATGTTTCTGATGAGAAATGGGCTGTTGATCTTATTCAAGATCCCTTGGAAGTGATACATCACTTCTCACTTGCTGTTCAAAATTCTTTTTTTCCTTTTTTGATTTTGACAGTGTCACTAGAATGTGTCTAGGTGTAGATATCTTTGAATTTATCCTGCTTGAAGTTCATTGAGCTTGTTGGATATGTATATTCATGTCTTTCATCAAATTTCAGAAGTTTTCTGCCATTATGTCTTCAAATACTTTTTCTGCCCCTTTCTGTCTCTCTAGTCCTTCTGAGACTCCTCTAATGCATATGTTCATATCCTTGATAGTGTCCTACAAGTCCTGCAGGCTCTGTTCATTTTCCTTTATTCGTTTTTCTTCCTACTCCTCACTTTCGCTAATTTCAATTGTCTTGTCTTCACATTCACTGATCCTTTCTTCTATGTGTTCAAATCTGCTATTGAGTTTTTCATTTCAATTATTGCACTTTCCAGCTTCAGATTATCTGTTTGTTTCCTTTTTATAATTTCTTTCTCTAATTTGTACAGACATTTCCTAATTTCTTTTACTTCTTTCCCTATGGTTTCCTTTATTTCATTGAACATACTTATAACAGTTGATTTAACATCTTTAACTAATATTTCCAATGTATAAGCTTCCTCAGGGATGATTTCTGTCAAATTATTTTTTTCCTGAGAATGGGCCACACTTTCTTGTTTTGGGAGTGTCATAATTTTGTTGAGAACTTGACATTCTGAGTAATATGTTGTTGTAACTCTGGAAATCTAATTCTCCCACTTCTCAGTGATTGCTGTTTTTTCTCATTGAGGGCTGGAGCCAACAGTTTATGACTTTTCCACATTATAGTTGCACCCAAATGGGGAAATAAAAGGAAAAGAAAGAAAGAAAGGAAGGAAGGGAGATTAGAGATAGAAAGAGGCACTATCTCCTTAAGGTTCTTCTGCAGTTTCTGCAGCTTCTGCTTAGAGTGGGTTGAAACAATGACTGCCCTTTTGCAGGCCCCCCACCAATAAAAGGCATCAATCAGCAATCAGTCTACACACTTTTGAGTTTTAGAGGATAAGGTTCTTATTGGCCATCCTGGCACCAGCAAGCCACACCAGGAATATAGGCTGCAGTCTCCACAACTGCCTGCCACATGGTCAGGGAGTGAGGGATTACCTACAGGGAAGATGAAATTCACTGAAATTTACTGAAATTTACTGTCCTCTTCATCTAGCTTTTCCCTGAATACAGCAAGCATTCCATTAGACTTCAGAGTTCCAAAATAGTTGATTCAGACAGTTCCTTCCAGTTCAATAGTTGTTTTGTTGGAGGGACATATTTCTGGAGCTTCCTATTTGCTATCTTACCATAGGGGTATTTTTATTGAGCCATTAAACTGGACAGTTTCAACTTATACCTGGCTTTGGACATGGTGCAATTTCAGGATTAGTAATGCCATTGGGGCCTGGCTTCCATCCTTCTGACTGTCCCTTCTACTTAGGGTCAGCCTTTCACTCATGCTACTCTCTGCATGCACTATCAGAGGCTGCAGCAGCTCCAGCCTTCACAACATCACCCCAGCACATCTCTTTCAGAAGAGGAAAGTTATTTCTTCTCATAAATTTCAGTGTGATTGATCTGGTCTTGTGCCTATCTCTATGTCTATCACTGTGGCCAGAACATTGGATACACATTGACTTAGACCATGAGGCTCAATCCCTGGAGCTTAGAGTGTGGCCAACACCACCAGCCTGTGTGATTCTGGATTTACTCAATGCCTCACTTAATATTTATTGAAAAGATATATTTTATATTTCCTAATAAATAAATAATATTTATTAGGAAAGTTTTGCTTGAGAATGAGCAGTGAATTAGGCAAATTTCTAGTCCTTGTACAGCCTCATATAGTTTAGATGTTATCTGGGAGACAGGTAATAGCAAATATAGATATTAAGAGGATAAGGGAATAGTGAAGGAAAGACAGATGGGGTGTGCATAGCCAGGGAAGGTACCCCAAAAGGTGGCATTTGAATGGCAGATCTGAATGATAGAGCCCTGGGAAGAGTGGGGGCATTCTAGGCAGATGGAACAGAAAATACAAAAGCCCTGGGATGGTGGGTTGGGTGAGAGCTAGAAGAGGAGACAGTTAATTTAGATGTGAGGAAAAAGAGGAGCCACCATCACAAAAGCCCCTAAGAGGTCTAAAGAAAGTAAGGACACGTCCAGGAAGTGAGATGGAAGGGGGCATGCCAGTGCTTTTCCAGCCTCTCACCTGCATGACAGGTCTGTTTCTTCAGTCTTATCCATGTACACAAGCTGTACACATGCAACCTCATCCCTTCTCATAGCAGTCTCATGAGGTAGGGACTACCCCGATCCTTTTCACAGATGACCTACTGAGTTTCAGAAGGCTGAGGAACTCCCTGAATGGGCCCAGGAGTCTGCCCTACTCCAGAGCTCCATGGGGCAGGACTCCAGAGTGCTGTGGAGCTGGACTCCAGAGTGCCGTGGGGTCGGGCTCCAGAGCACCAGTGGCAGGATTCCACAGTGTTGTGGCCTCAGACTCCAGAGCACCACAGGGTTGTACTCTACAGCTCCGTGGGGTGAGACTCCAGAGCACTATCGGGTAGTACTCCAGAGTGCCAAGGGGTCTAACTCCAGAGTTCTATGGCACGGGACTCCAGAGCACCATGGGGTTGGAATCCTGAGTCCTGGGGGCCAAATTTCGGCGTGCTATGGTGCAGGATTCCTGAGCCATGCAGGTGATGAGCTTTTGCTCAACAGTCAGCCTTAGCTCCAGCTTCTCCAGGGTGGACCTTTGGTTTCTCTAAGGCAGACTGAGCTCTGACTTCTGTCCCTTTGCTTGGTCCCAAGAGTGCAGACTGTTGGAGGTCCCATATTCAAGGGCTGCCCAGAGCAGGGTAGACCGAGGCCCCAGAGCTTGGCCACAGTTATGGCCAGTGGAGATTCCTGGTAGGCTCAGCCATCCATGGATAGGTGGAAGCAGGCTGAGGAGCTGTGTTCCTAAGGACATCCCTCTTGTCCTCCACAGGCCAACACAGGAGAGTGGCATCAAGGAGTCTGTCTCCTGGGGTACTCAGTGGCCCCAGGATGTGCCCTCTGAGGTGCGGACACCCCTGGAGCACGGCCACTCTATAGAGATTCCTGAGGTACAGCCAGGAACCGGTGAGAGCTCCCGGGCTATGGGGGAAGTCGTGGCCAGACTGGGGTTGGGTGATCAAGCTTGGGGGTATGACTGGGCTGGAGTGTGTGTGACTGGACTTGGGGAAGGTATGACTGGGATGGAGGGGTGGCTGGGCTGGGGGCAGTCACTGGTCTGGGGGGAGACTGGGCTGAGAAGGGTGACTGGGTTGGGGGAGGTGTCTGGGGTGGGGAGTTGTGTGTCACCTGAAGGGAGGCAGGTGTGATTAGGCAGTGATGTGTTAGCTGCTAACGGGCTGCTGTCACTGTCCCCCAGGTTGTGGATGTCCAAATGCAGGACAGAGCCCTGAGGGCCCCCCGTGGAGAGCCCCAATCTGGACTGGAGAGCCAGGGCCGAGCCAACTCCATGCCCCGTCTGGCAGCAGAGACACAGGTGGGTGGTCTAGGAGGGTCAGGTCGATGGAAGGATGGGGACAAGACCTGGGCCATGACCAGCTGTGCATCCACGTGCAAAGCTCTCTGGGGGAGGGGCCCAGCCTCTCCCACGGGCAGCCCAGCTTAGATCGCCGGGCACCGTCTGGCCTGCTGGCATCCGGAGGCGCTGCCCACCCAAGGGGACAGGTGCCCCGGGGTGCCGCACACCTGGTCCCTCCTTTTCCCTCCTGCCTCTCTGCCTCCCTCAGGCCTGCTCAGAGGCTGAGGGATGACCCCCTCTCTTCCACACCCCACCTGGACCTCCGAGGTGTACTCAGAGCCCATCTTTCTCTTTGGTCACTGGAGGAGGCACCCTTCTCCCAGCCTCTGGCCAGTCGGCCTTTCCTGGGACAGGTTTGCAGGAGGGTGAGGCAGGAAGTGCTGTGACTCTCCTTTGATAAGCCACTTGCTTCCTCCACTGAGGAGGTTCTGCCACCGCTGGAGGGGCTCAAGGAGGCCTTGAGCTCTGCCACGGTGGCCCCACACATCCTTCCTGGCCACACAGGGCTGGCTGGGACCCTCTGCCACTCCCTTGCTTGAGAGTAACTGTCTGCTCCCTGCTCCATCTGTCCCTGACTCCTTTTTGTGGTTTCTGGTTCTGGATGTCTCCTTTCGACTTTATTCTTACAACTCACGGCCCCTCACGTTCCTCCTTGGCTCTCTCCACTATCACTGGTTTTCCAGCTGCCGCCTGCAAATCCTGTTTCCTCTTCAACCTCAACTCCTTCCTTCCTCTCAGCTCACTTATCTCCACATTCCACCCTTGCCTCTGCCCCCTCTTTGCCCATCGCCAGCTCACTGCCTGCCCACCCTTCCCGTACCTACCTCTCCCCCTCCTGGGAGTTGCTGTCTGTAGCTCAGACCTGTCTGGCACTGTCGTCCTCAGCACTGGATGGACAGGTGGCCAAGGGCCAGCCTGGCGGAGGACCCTGCCAGCCTCCCTGCGCCCCAGGTCCTGAGGAGTGGACAGATGGGCAGGCAGTACCTGGGCCCAGCCCGGAGGGCCCTTGTGGACCCCACCAGGCTGCGAGGCACCTGCAGATCCCTCCCTGAAGACCTTCCAGCCAGGCCGGTGGCCTCCCCTGCACCCGGCGCCTCCATGTCGCTTTCGGGCACCAGTGTCGACAGGCCCAGCCTCGCTGCCCGGTGCTGTGCACGGGGCCGTGCTGTGAAGTCGGCCCCTGAGGCAGGCGGGGCCTGTGGCAGGACCCTGGTCCAGGCTCGGGGGAGGCGTGGGTGTTCAGGGCAGGGAGTGAAGAAGGGGGGCTGCAGAGGGAGCGGCAGCCAGAGGCACACGGTCCACGGCGGTGGCAGAAACTCCCCCGGGGTTGCTGCATCATCTTGTCCTTTGCGAGCGCAGTCTGGCTGGAGACGCTGTCAGTCCTGCACGGGCACGTGTGTGCTCTGGAGTCAGGACTCCAACCTGGCCTCGGCCTGGGAAGGTGCCTTACGGGGGGGGCTTCTGCCCCGGGCCTGGCTCCTTCAGCCTGGACTTGGCCCCTCTGCCCCCGACCCTCCCGCTCCCACCGTCCGCCTTCTCCCAGCCCGCGGCAGTGCTGCCCCGGCCCCGGCTCCCCGGGCTGTGCCTGCCAAGTGCCCTTGCCCGCGGCCCCCACCAGGCGCCAGCCCCATGAAGCGCTCCGTCTCCACGCTGGCCCCCCAGCGCCCCCACGGGGCTCGTGTCCACGCCGCCCTGGACCGCGCTCCAGCCACCCGGGGCCCACCCCACCACCACCACCGCTGCCATCGCCACAGGGACAAGAAGCAGAAGTCCCTGGACAAAGGGCCCAGCCTGTCTGCCGACACGGATGGCAGTGCGTGTGCCCTGGACACGCGTACCTGGGGCTAGGAGGGGCTGGGAGGGGCTGGGGGTCCCTCAGGGGGCTGCAGCCAGGTCTGGGAGGTCCACGCAGCCCGTGTGGAGACCCTGCTTCCTTTCTGCTGCAGCTCCTTGACCAGCCTGGGAGGAGGGGTCAAGCCCCAGGCCTGGGTCCTGGCCATACAGGGCCACTGCCCACCGTCCAGCAGAGCTCAGGTGAGGCTAGAGCCCTGTGAGTGGCTCTGCCCAGCTCTGTCCAGGGCCCGACCCGGGGCCGGTCCTGGTGAAGGTCCCCTGGGGCTGGCCGAGCTGACACCCTCTTTCTGGGCCAGCTCCGTGGGCCCGGGGCTGCCAGCCGCTGGCGAGGGGCCTGGCCTGTGTCGGCAGGAGCGCAGGCAGGAGCGCGGCCGGTCTCAGGAGTGGAAGCAGCACTCCTCCTCCTCCTCCTCCTCCTCCTCCTCCTCCTCCTCCTCCTCCTCCTCCCCCCCCCTTCGAGAAGCAGCGTTTCTACTCCTGTGACTGCGTTGGGGGCCGGGACCCCTCACAACCCAAGTCCTCTCTCAGCAGCCACCCCACATCGCCGACAGCTGGGCTGGAGCAAGGCCCCAAGAGACAGGTGAGACGGGGCCAGGGCGGGGCTCTCAGGGGGGCCTGGGTCCTGTCCGCTCCCCCCACCCTCCTGTGCCCACTGCTCCCGGGGCCCACCCATTGCTCCAAACCCTCTTCCCCCCACCCCCATCCTCTCTGGGCTCTGCCCCCCTTGTCCCTCCTCTCCAGACTCCCCTCCCTGCTCTCCCCCTTGACCCCCTCCTCACTGGGCGCACGCCTCTCCATATCTCCTCTTCTGTGTGTCCACCACATGCTCTGTGTGTTTGGTTTTTTATTTTTTATTTGCTCTGTTCCATTTTCATGTAGGTTAGTGGTTCAGGTAATGGGAGCTCCTTGCTGTCAACATCTGGTGCTAGCACCCCAGGCCGTGGTGGGGGAGGCAGCTTCCCCAGACCCCCTTGACCCCCCGCCCCAGCATCACCTACAAGACTGCCAACTCCTCGCCCACCCACCTCGCCAGGCCTCAGACCGGCCTCCCAGCCTCCCACCCAGGCCGGCTCAGCCGTGGCCTTTCCGAACACAATGCCCTGCTCCAGAGGGACCCCTTCAGCCAGCCCCTGGTGCCCGGCTCTCGGATTGGCTCCGACCCCCCCACCCCGGGGCAGCGCCTGGGTGGCGAAAGCCCTGCCCGCACCCTGCCTGAAGACACGCTCACCTTCGAGGAGGCCGTGGCCACAAACTCCGGCCGCTCCTCGAGGACTTCCCACGTCTCCTCCCTGACCTCCCAGTCCCACCCCCTGCGCCGCGTGCCCAACGGCTACCACTGCACGCTGGGGCTTGGCTCGCGCACCGGGCACCCACAGCTGCCACCAGCCCCCCGAGCGCGACGACTGGTGCTAGCTGGCCCGGCCGCACGCGCCTGCTGCACGGGCCCGTGGGCGCGGATGAGTTTTATCATCGCACCAGGCTCCCGGGTGCGCTCAGGGTGGAGGCGGCGACAGCGGCTGCAGAGGGGAAGGGCCTGCTTCCCCCTCTGGATGGATGGATAATAAAGTCCCTTCTTAAAGGGATGTGGCTCTCCCTGCCCCTGGGTACGCCGCCTTCCTGGGTCTCATGCCACGTGTCAGACACTGAAGATGATGTGCTGCACGTGGCTGAGAAGGACATGGCAAATCCAAATCCTACGGAGCAGACCAGGGGTCTGGGGTTGGGATGTGGCCCTTCTCCCGAGGTCGAGCTTGTGGGGAGCAGACAGCGTTCCCCGTGCCGTGCCGGGCAGGGAAGGGCAGAGCCGCCGGGACGCCTGTCACCTGTCGGTGTCCGCCGGCGCATCCTCAGACTCCGCTGCCCTTTCCCGGGGCACGGTCAGTCCCGAAGGGACCAAATCTGGAAAACGCTCTCGCCGTTGGCTTTGGGTTTTACTCTCAACGCCCTCTCTCTCTCTCTCTCTCTCTCTCTCTCTCTCTCTCTCTCTCTCTCTCTCTC
>JAKSZT010034721.1:0-16512 GCA_026826555.1 Tolypeutes matacus | reverse complement strand
AGCCAAATGCAGGACCCAAAATAATTCCTCCTCTAGACCAACCCCCTTACGGAAGGGACCCTAGCTGGGCCCGTGGAAATTAATCAAGCACGTCCCACTTTCCGGACTCCCCAGGTTATCTGAAGCTCTGATGTTAGTCAGTGAGGAGTGCTAAAGATGGTGGATTCCCCCCCTTCTGGCACCAAGCTCCAGCATCACCGGGCTGCTCAGTAAATCAGTTTGAGTGCAGATTCGCGTCTGCTCTCAGCCTAATGCTGCTTCAGGTCGGCTTATCTGCTCCCCAAAGCTATGGGGCGGTGCAGGCAGCCAGATCAATGTCTAAAAATATAAAATACCCTTCCCTGTCTTCCAACCGAACCCTCCCTTTTTTGGGAAGTGTCCCTTCCTCCTGGCTCCACAGCGGCCCGGGTCTTATCCCTGGGTAGCTAGGGAAATCAGCTGCGTTGCCCGACCAAAATCCCCCCTCCGGTTCACTGGGTGCTGATTAGCTCGTTTGCTCTGTTCACACAAGGTCCAAGGGGCGCCAGGCAGCCAGATCCCCAGAAAATAAAATTTTTTCGTCCCACCCGCAGCTCAAAATGGCCGTTTTATTTTTTTTTCCCTAACCGCGGGGCTCAGCAGCCTGTGCCAACCTCCACCAGCAGCCTCAAAACTCACGAATCTCCACCGTTTGGTCCACGCCGCCGATCCGCGCAGATAGATGTCCCAAGCTTCTCACTCCACGCGTGCACAGCACAGACCCCCGGGCAGGACCCCGTCCCCAATCCACCTTGCTCTGGGAGCTTGCAGTGTGCGCCCTCCTACACTAACGGCATCTTTGCCCTATTAATACCTTTTTATATGTGGATGGTACCTTTGTTACAACTGATTTACAAATAGTGAAACATAGCTACTAACCACAGTCAAAGTTTTACATTTTGGTTTACATGTTAGACCAGATAATTTTATACATTTTGATGATATTTAACATGGCCTGTGTCCATCATTGCAAGATCATGTAAATCACTTCCATTTTCCACTAAATACCCCCTATTCTATCTATTTTTTTCCTCCCTTCCCCTCTCCTCAGGGCCCATTGCGAACCCTGGCCTCATGCTTTAGATGACAAGATTCATAGTTACTTGCAACAACACTGAGATCTTGATAAACTCATTTGTCCTCCCCTATTATGAACTGCCCATGCTCTTGAGATACTCTTGCCCTTTGGCTTGTGAGCATATCAGGTCCTCCGAGGATGGGAGTCCAATTCCTTCCTGCTCATTCTGTGAGTCTACACCCACTGAAACAACACATTGTAACAAAATGATCACACACATACTCCCTAGAAATCTGCTCCAGGTGGGCCCTGTTTTGAATGCCCCCATCCAACTCCCTAAATGAGTAACCCTTCCTTGTCTTATTGCTATTAGAGTGTTCCCAACTTACTTTAACCATATCCCCACCAATCCCCAGTGTCCACTTGGTCCCTCACCCAACCCTCTTCCAAGTTCCCTGGATCTTCCAACCAACACTCACCAAGCTACCCACATGTCAAACCTGCACCACCCAACCCAATAATATGACCTTTCTGTCATATCCCTTCAATGCACAACTGCACACTTCCAACTCATCATAGATTACGTCTGTATGGGTGTTGGTTCCCAAACTTCATCTCCTTTCCTATTTCTTGTAAACATATCTTCCAGACAATAGCTCCCTGAGTCTTCTCAATTTGCTTAATTCATATCAGTGAAGTCATATAATATTTGTCCTTCAATGCCTGGCTTGCTTCTCTCAACATAAGGTCCTCAAGATTCATCCATGTTATCCCGTGTGTTAGCACTGTATTTCTTCTTACAGCTGAGTAATATTCCATTGTGTGTATGTACCACATTTTGTTTATCCATTCATCTGTTGATGGGCACCTGGGTTGATTCAAAAATTTGGCAATAGTTAATAATGTCATTATGAACATTGGTGGGCGTATATCTGTTCGTGTCTTTGCTTTCAATTCATCTGGGTATATACCCAGCAGTGGACTTGCAGATTCATATAGCAGTTCTATAGTTAATTTTTTGATGAACCACCAAATTGTCCTCCACAGTCGGTGGACCATTCTACATTCCCATCAGCAGTGGATGAGGGTTGTCATTCCTCCACATACTCTCCAACACTTATAGTCATCTGTTAATTTTAATAGCCACCAGTTTAATGGGAGTAAGATGGAATCTCATTGTAGTTTTTTTTTTTTTTAAAGATTTTATTTATTTATTCATTTATCCCCCCCTTGCTGCTTGTGCTCGCTTGCATTTCCCTAAGCTAGTGATCTTAAGCATCTTTTCATGTTCTTTTTAGTCATTTATATTTCTACCTTGGAGAAGTGTCTTTTCAAGTCATTTGCCCATTTTTTAAATGGGTTGTTTGTCTTTTTATTTTCAAGGTGTAGGATTCATTTTATATGCTAGATATTAGGCTCCTACCAGATATATGGTTCCTAAATGTTTTGTCCCATAGAGTTGGCTTTCATTTTACTTTCTTGATAACATCCTATTAGGTGGAAGAGTTTTTTGTTTTGAGGAGAGCCCATTTATCTATTTTTTTCTTAAGCTGCTTGTGCTTTGGATGTGAAGTTCATGAAACCATTTCCTATGACCAGGTCTTGTAGTTGTTCCCCTAAATTATCTTCCAAGGTCTTTATGATCTTGGATTTTATATCTTTGATCCATGTTGACTTCATTTTTGTGTAAAGTGTGAGATGATGTTCCTCTCCCATTCTTTTGGATATGGATATCCAGTTCTCCAAGCACCACTTGTTGAAGAGTCCATTCTTTCCCAGTTGAGTGTGCTTGTTGCCCTTGTCTAATATCAGATGACTGTATATGCGAGAGTCTTTTTCAGGACTCTCAATTTGGTTCCATTGGTTGGTCTATATATCCTTGTGCCAATACCATGCAGTTTTTACCACTATAGCTTTGTAGTATGTTTTAAATCAAGTAGTGTGATTGTTCCAATTTCATTTTTCATTTTTAATATGTCTTTGGTTGTTCAGGGCCTCTTACCCTTCCAAAAATTTTTGTAGTTAGTTTTTCCAATTCAGGAAAGAATGCTGTGTTTATTTTTATTGGGATTGTATTAAATCTGTATTTTAGTTTGGGTGAGATAGATATCTTAATGATGTTTAGTTTTTCTATCCATAAACAGAGAATATTCTTCTATGCATTTATGTCTTCTCTGATTTCCTTTAACAGTGTTGTGTAGTTTTCTGTGAATTTATTCTTAGGTATTTGATTCTTTTTGTTACAATTGTAAATGGCATTTTTTTCTTGATTTCCTCCTCAGATTGCTCATTATTGGTGTTCAGAAATGCTACTGATTTTTGAGCATTGATCTTATAGCCTGCGATTTTACTAAACTCATTTATAAGATTGAAAATCTTTGCTGTAGATTTCTCAGGCCTTTGTGTATATAAGATCATGTCATCTGCAAATTGTTAAATTTTTAATTCTTCTTTTCCAATTTACATGCTTTTTATATTCTTTTCTTGCCTCAGTGTGCTCAAGCAGGTACTTCTAAGACAACGTTAAATAGGAGCAGAGGTACTGGGCATCGTTGTATTATTCTTGATCTTAAAGGGAAGGATTTTAGGATTTCACTATTGTATATGATGTTAGCTGTGGATTTTTCTATATACCCCTAATCATGTTCAGAAAGACTCTTTTTGTTCCTATCTTTTTTAGTGTATTTATCAAGAAAGGGTACTATATTTTGTCGAATACTTTTTCTGCATCTATAAAGATGATTGTGATTTTTTTCTTTTGATCTGTTCATATGGTGTATTACATTGTTTGATTTTCTTATGGTGAACCATCCTTGCACACCCTGTATGAAACCCACTTGATCATGGTTTATAATTCATTTCATGCATTGTCAAATTCAATTAGCAAGTATTTTGTTGAGGATTAGCATCTAAGATCATTAGAGCATTTGGTGTGAAAATTTCCTTTCTCTTGGCATCTTTGTTTGGTTTGTATTAGGATAATGTTGGCATCATAAAATGAGTTAGGCAATATTTCTTCTAGTTCTATTTTTTGGAAGAGTTGAAGCAGTATTGACGTTAGTTTTCTGAAATGTTGGTAGAATTCAGCTGTAAAGCCATCTCGTCCTGGTTCTTCAATGTTGGGAGGTTTTTGATTACTGATTCTCTTTATTTGTAATTGGTTTGTTGTGTTAATCAAATTCTTCATTCGTCAATGTAGGCTGCTTGTGAGTTTCTAAGAATTTGTCCATTTCCACTAAATTATCCTCCTTGTTGGCATTACTTTTTCAAAATATCTTCTTATCATACTTTTTATTTCTGTGTGGTCCATGTTGATATCCCCTTCCTCGTTTTGTATTTTGTGTTTTTGCATCTTCTCTCCTTTTTCCTTTGGTAGTTTGACTAAAGGATTGTCAATTTTATTGATTTTCTCAAAGAACCTGCTTTTCAGTTTATTTTTTCTAGTGTTTTTTAATTTTTTATTTAATTTAGTTCTGCTCTAATTTTTCTATTTCTTTCTTTCTACTGCCTTTGGGATTAGTTTGTTGTTCATTTTCTAATTCCTCCAGGTGTGCATTGAAGTGTACTAATTTAGCTCTTTCTTCTTTTTTGGCATATGCATTTATAGCTATGAATTTCCCTCTTGCTCATTCCATAAGTTTTGATATGTTGTGTTGTCATTTTCATTCATTTAAATGCAGTTACTGGCAATTGTGGGAACATGTACAAAGGGTTAGCCATATAATTCTTAGATCTCACTAAATCAACAAAGAAAAAGCCCAAGACTTCCATGGGGATCTGCTTGGGGAACAGCAAACAATGACACTACTTACCACCTCCCAGAAGTGTGAGGGTCAGAGACAGGAAGAAGCCAAAACAAGAACATAGACAGATCTCTCACAAAAAAGACTGAGTGGGGGCACAGTCCTGCCTGAGTGAGCTGTTTTAGGATCCCACAGAGTATGAGGCTTATGGGTACAGATCTGGAGGTAGCTGGATAAAGAGATAAATTCCTCAAGGTGAAGCTACCTTGATTCTTGGTTACTATGTTTCTTCTTCCTTGATTTCCCCTTTTCTGTGTATACCAATTTTTTATATCAATGCTATCTCTTTTCCTTCACTCACCATTCTATCTTCTCCTCCCTGTAGTTCTTCTTAAATTCCATCTAGTTTTGTTTTGTCTTCAATTTTTCTGGTTTTTATTTCTACCTCATATATCCTTTTTTCTTAACTGTTTTTTCCTTTTTGTCTTTTCTTTTGTCTTTCTCTCTCTCCTCAGCATACTGGTATTTTTTTATTGGCTTTTATAAAGGGTATTTATTTGGGGTAGAAGCATACAGTTACCAGGCCATAAAGCATAAGTTACTTCCCTCACCAGTCTATTGCCAAGTGTTGCAGCAAGATGGCTGCCAATGTCTGCCAAGAGTTCAGGCTTCTTGGGTTCCTCTTTTCCTGGAGCTCTGTTTCTCTCCAGGCTCAGCTGCTATGCTCTCATATGACCTCACTGATCTGAACTGAGGAAAGTGAGCAGTCTCTGAGAACCATTGTCTGAAACATACTGGCATTTTAATTTGGTTTATATACTTGTCTCTATGTTACCTATTTCATTTTAGGTACCCTGCTTTTTATTTCTATTACTCTACACTAATAAACAAGTTAAATATTCATTTTCCAAGGTCTTAAATGGTTTCTCTTCTAACAAATACTATTATTAACTATTATCCTTTTGCATGTCTTACCTCTTCCACTTTCTTTGGCCCTAATTTTTACCTCCAAAGGAACATAGAAAACAGCAAGGAAATAGAGTAAGAAGAACAAAGTATTAAAGACAAAATGTAACATACACACAAAACAGCAATTATATAAAGCCTGGAGTAAAGAGAGAAACTAGTCAACAGAATTAACCCATCAATATAAAAAGATGACAGGACAACAAGAAAAAATTACAAAGCATACGAAGAAAGAGAAATACATGGTCCAGTCCAATGAACAAACTAAAAACCAGGATAAAATGCAAAACATCAAACAAGTAATCAAAGATATCCAAATAAATATCATGGACCAACTTAATGAAGTGAAGGAAGAGATTATGGATATTAAGAAGACACTGGGAGAACATACTGAAGAAATTATAAATATACAAAAAAGATAATGGGCATGATGGTGATGAATGGTACAATCCAAGAAATCAAAAAAATATTGGAATCACATAATAGTGGATTTGTCCAGGTGGAGGAAAGAATTAGTGATGTGGAAGAAGTATATCTGAAATCAAACACATAATAGAACAGATAGATAAAAAGATAGAAGAAAGCCAGCAGGGACTTTGGGATTTGAATGACAACACAAAACACACAAACGTACACATTAGACACATCCCAGAGGGAGAAGAGAAGTGAAGAGGGGACAGAAGAAGTGTTGGAGGAAATAATGGCTGAAAATATCCCAACCATATTGAGGGAGATGAATGTACAATCTAGAAAGTGTAGTGTACCCCAAACAGAATAAATCCCAACAGGCTTACACAAAAGCATATACTTGCCAAACTGTCCAACGCTCAAGACAAAGAGAAAAAACTGAAAGCAGCAAGAGGAAAGAGAGCCACCACATACAAGGGAAGCGCAATAAGATTAAGTGCTGATTTCTCTCTGAAATCATTGAATCAAGAAGGCAGTGGTATGACATAGTTAAGGTACTAAAAGAAAGAAACTTCAAGCCAAGAATTCTCTCTCAAAAAAGGAAATTTCTTTTTTATGAGAAAAACAGGCAGTCAAAAATGATGGAGAGTTAGAAATATTCACATATAAACAGAAATTAAGAGCATATGCCAATAATAAACATGCTTTTCAAGAAATACTAAAGGTAATTCTGCAGGCTGAAAGGAAAAAAAAACAGGAAAAGAGAGTTGGAGGAGTGTGTAAAAACAACTCAAAAGAGAAAAAGAGAAATAAAAACAACACATGACATACACAAACCCAAAGAAAATATTGCTGATATGAGTAATTCCTTAACAGTAATATCACTGAATGTTAATGGATTAAACTCACCAGTCAAGAGACACAGATTGGCAGAATGGATAAGCAAATATGACCCATTTATACACTATCTGAAAGAAACCCACCTTAGACCCAGAGATTCAAGGAGGCTGAAAGTGAATGGCTGGAAACAATTTTACAAACAACAACCAGAAAAGGGTGGGAGTAGCTATTCTAATATTGGACATAATAGGCTTTAAATTCAAAACTATTTTAACTAAAATATAGATGAACACAATATTTTAGTAAAAGGGGTAATCTTTCAAAGAAAGAACAATCATAAACATTTATGCACCTAATCAGGGCACCTGAAAATACATGAGGCAAACACTGGGAAAACTAAGTGGAGAAATAGATACAGCTACAATTATATTGGAAGAGTTTGATACACCATTATCACCATTAGACAGAACATCTCAACAAAGAATCAATAAAGAACCAAAGGCTTTGATTAATACATTTGAGGATCTTGATATAATAGACATATACAGATCACTACACCCAAGTTCAGTGGGATATACATTCTTCTCAAGTGCACATGGATCATACTCCAAGATAGACCACATGCTAGGCTGCAGAAAAAATCTCAATGAATTCTGAAAGATTGAGATTGTACAAAGTAATTTCTCTGACTACAATGAAATGAAATTGGAAATCAATAAGGGCCAGACAACCAGATTAGGCACAAAGAGATGGAAGTTAAAGAACACAATCTTAGACAAACAGTGGTCAAGGAGGAAATCTCAAAAGGAATCAGTAACTAAATTGAAAGGTATGAAAATTACAAACAACATATTAAATCTTATGGGAATGCAGCAAAAGTTGTACTGAGAGGGAAATTCATAGCCATAAATGCATATTTCAAAAAAGAAGAAAGAACTAAAATCAAAGACCTAACTGCACACCTGGAAGAGTTGGAAAAACAACAACAAACTAACACTAAAGAAGTAGAAAGAAGGAAATAACAAATATTAAAGCAGAATTAAACAATATAGAAAATTAGAAAGCACTAGAAAAAAGAAACAAAACCAAAAGCTTGTTCTTCGAGAATATCATTAAAATTCACAAACTTTTAACCAGAATAACAATGAAAAAAAGAGAAGATGCAAATACACAAAGTAAGAAATGAGGAAGGGGATATCACCACTGACCCCACAGAAATAAAAAGTATCATAAGAGGATACTTTGAAAAATTATATGTGAACAAGAAAAATAAATTAGAGGAAACGGACAAATTCCTAGAAACTCACATGCAGCCTAAATTAATGAAAAAAATTGATGATATCAACAGACCAATTACAAGTAAAGAGATACACTCAATCATCAAAAAACTCCCAACTCTGAAAAGCCCAGCACCAGATGGCTTCACAGTTGAATACTAGCAAATGTTCCAGAAAGAACTAACACCAATCCTACTTAAACTCTTCCAAAAATAGAAGTAGAAGGAACATTGCCTAACTCATTGTATAATGCCAACATTACCCTAATACCAAAGCAAAACAAAGATGGCACAAGAATGGAAAATTACAGACCAATCTCTCTAATGAACCTAGATGGTAAACCCTCAACAATGTACTTGCTAATCACATTCAACAACATATCAAATGAAATTATACACCATGACAAAGTGAGTTTCATCCCAGGTATGCAGGGATGGTTCAACATAAGAAAATCAAAGTAATACACCACATAAACAGATCAAAAGAAAAATATCACATAATCATCCTTATAGATACAGGAAAATCATTTGACAAAATACAGCACCCTTTCCTGATAAAAAACACTGCAAAAGATAGGAATAGAAGGAAACTTTCTGAACATGCTAAAGGGTATATATGAAGAACTCAGAGCTAAGATCATCTTCAGCAGTGAAATCCTAAATGCTTTCCCTCTATGGTCAGGAACAAAGAAAGGATGCCTACTATCACTGCTCCTATTTAACATTGTGTTAGAAGTACTTGCTTGAGCACTAAGGGAAAAAAAAGATAAAAAAAGGCATCCAAATTGGAAAGGAAGAAGTAAAAATTTCACTATTTGTAGATCACACATTCCTATACATAGAAAGCCCTGAGATATCTACAACACAGCTTGTAGAATTTATAAATGAGTTTGGTAAAGACTCAAGCTACAAGATCAATGTTCAAAAATCAGTAGCAGTACTCAGGACAACCTCCAACTCCCAAAGAAGCCCCTGTATTTCAACTGCTCATCCCCTCCCTACCCAAAAACTGTCAAGTGGCCACTGGCTCCACCTCATTGTTATAATTTCTTGCATTGCTAGAATCACCATATGTGAGCAAGAGAATACCATCAAGTCCACTCTAGTCCATAGTTCTTCCCCCAATCCAGAGGCGACTGGGATGGTGATGTCCACTCCAACTCCAAGTGAGAGAGGGCTTATATCCCATGGATATGGTGGGTGGGATGATCCTGCCTGCAGATGCAGGCCCTCTCCATTCCCTGGGATGGCCATTTCCCATCGTTGTCTCCTCACCAGGTGACTTGGATGAGTCCATTGAGCTGTAGGGTAGGAGTTGCAGCTCCACCTAGATTTCATGCACACCTGGCACATAGGTAGGCAGGAGGCTCCAGTCTCTGTAGTATACCTAAAAACTCCAGCATCGCATATAGGTTTGAATAGAAGGGACTGGTGAACCATGTACAGGGAGGACTTATTTGAGTCTAATTCTGTCACTCTCAGGAGCACAGATTCCAAAATAGAACCCACTGATAAGGCATCAGTCTCTGGGGCTATCCCCCCTTATATAGGACCAGGGTGTCTCCGGAGCTCTCAGGAACCCCACTGAGTGAGGTGATAGGCACTTAGATGTTCTATGAGCTCCTACTGAGGTGTGCATAATAGTTACCTCTGGGATGACCTCCCGACTCTCTTTGAAGTCTCTTAGCCACTTGAACTCATTTGTCTTTACGATTTCCCCCTTTTATTCAAGGTCTTTTTCCAGTTGTGTTGCCAGTTGGCACTTGGGAAAAGTTTTCAATTAGCAATAATTGTGCCTCGGATAAACCTCATTGGCTACGATACTGCCACTGTGCAAAGCTGCCAGTAGGCACTTGGTATTAATCCCTCGTTGCCAGGGAGGCTCATCCCCGGGAGTCATGTCCCACGTTGGGGGGAAGGTAATGCAATCATATGATGAGTTTGGCTTAGAGAGGCCACATTTGAGCAACAAGGAAGCTCTCAGGTGGCAACCTTTAGGTACCCCACAACTGCACGCTAAGTCTCATTTACAAGAGCAAAGACTCACAAGGGTAGTCATCAATAATAAAAAAAAAAACAAAACCATCAGTGGGTCGTCCTATTTTGACAGGCACTGTCCCTACACTCAGAGGACTACTGTTGCTCCCTTGGAGACTGTGACAGAGTTCTCCAGGCTAGGAATTCAGATTCCCTCATTTATTGTGTGATTATCCACCCAACATGACCATGCCCTATACCCCGATCCTTTGAATGGTTTTGTATATCTTTCATATATATTCAGATGAACCAATCCCCATGAAACCCCCCCCAATAATCCCCCGCAGTACCCATTGTAACCCTTCTGTGATCCAAATCCTCCATGAACATTTAGTCCATAAAATAATCAAATACACTTACTAGGAAAAAAAAAAACAAGTGTGATAAGCTTACATGCAAGAGACAAACATAAGAAAACTCAGAGGGAAAAAAAAAAGAGAGGAGGAAAAAAAACAAATAATCAAACAAAGAACAAAACAAAATAAAATATAATTAGTGGATTGGGACATTCAAAAAATGGGCAAAAATGCAAAGGAAATGCCTTATATATATATATATATATATATATATTCATTTTTTTCCTTTCTCTTTTCTCATTTCCCCTTTTTCCTTCCCTTTATCACTGTGTTATCGGATGTCTGGTGTGCCATGACACCTTCCTCCTCTCAATCCCCATTGTCTCCCAATTTTTAATTTAATTTTCAAAGAAGTTTTAGGTCACAGCAAAGTCACACACGGAGTGCCAGAGACTCCCAGATACCAAAACACCCCCCCTTCCCCACCCCATATTAACACCGCCACCCCCTTTTTTTTGGTTGTTAACATTGTTATAACTGTTATGCAGATAGCAAAATATAGCAATTAAACATTGTCAATGATTTACAGTATAGTATACAATTTAGATGATACAGTTTAATAATTTTGATGATATTTACCATGTCCTGTGTCCATTACTATAAGGTAATGAAAAACCTTCCCCATGACCACCAGCAACCCATTAGATCTTGACTGTTCCCTTCTCCCCAGCCCCCCAGGGCCCATGATACCCCCCTCTCCTAACCCATGGAATGTCAAGATTCACAGTTACATGCCCTGGGGATTTGAACCAGCCCTTCCTAATCCACCCAACCCCCAGTGCTGCACCACCAAACCCAGGAACACCACCACTCATTTGGCCCATCCCCCAACAGGCAACCACACTCTATCCCTTTACCATAGATTATGTCCATATGGGTGATGGCTCAAAGCCTGCTCTTCTCTTACTCTCCTTTGTTAACCTGTCATTTAGACAATGGTACTCAGACACTGCTCACTTTCCTCAGTTCAGATCAGTGAGGACATATACTGTTCATCCTTCAGTGCCTGGCTTGCTTCACTCAACATGAGGTCTTCAAGATTCATCCACGTTATCCCATGTGTTAGCACTTTGTTCCTTCTTACAGCTGAGTAATATTCCATTGTATGCATGTACCATATTTTGCTTATCCATTCGTCTGTTGATGGGCACCGGGGCTGATTCCAACTTTTGGCAATGGTGAACAATGCCGCTATGAACATTGGTGTGCATATATCTGTTTGTATTTTTGTTTTCAGTTCTTCTGGGTATATACCCAGCAGTGGAATTGCTTGATCATACGGAAGATCTATTGCTAGTTTTCTGAGGAACCGCCAAACTGTCCTCCACAGTGGCTGGACCATACCGCAGTCCCACCAGCAGTGGATGAGGTTTCCTATTCCTCCACATCCTCTCCAACATTTAGTGTCTCCAGTTTTTTTAATAGCTGCCATTCTGATGGGTGTAAGATGGTATTATATTGTAGTTTTGATTTGCATTTCCCTGATAGCAAGTGATGTTGAGCATTTTTTCATGTGCTTTTTAGCCATTTGTATTTCTTCCTTGGAAAAGTGTCTTTTCAGGTCACTTGCCCATTTTTTATATGTGTTGTGTGTCCTTTTATTTTCGAGGTGAAGGATTTCTCTATATATGCAGGATATTAGGCTCCTATCAGATATATGGTTGCCGAATATTTTTTCCCATTGGGTAGGTTGCTTTTTTATTTTCTTAATAACATCCTTAGAGGTGCAGAAGTTTTTAATTTTGAGGAGATCCCATTTATCATTTTTTTTTTTTTTGCTGCTCATGCTTTGGCTCTGAAGTTCATGAAACCATTTCCTATTACAAGGTCCTATAGATGTTTCCCTACATTATCTTCCAACGTTTTTATTGTTTTGGCTCTTATATTTAGATCTTTGATCCTTCTTGAGTTGATTTTTGTATAAGGTGTGAGAGGGTATTCTTCTCTCATTCTTTTGGATATGGATATCCAGTTCTCCAAGCACCACTTGTTAAAGAGGCCACTCTCTCCCAACTGAGTGGGTTTTGTGGCCTTGTCAAATATCAGATGACTGTATATTCGAGGATCTATATCAGATCTCTCAATCAGGTTCCATTGGTCAGTAGGTCGATCCTTGTGCCAAAACTACGCAATTTTGATCACTGTAGCTTTGTAGTATGTTTTAAAGTCAGGTAATGTGATACCTCCAACTTCATTTTTCCTTTTCAATATATCTTTGGCAATTCTGGGCCTCTTGCCTCTCCAAATATATTTTGTGGTTAGTTTTTCCAGTTCCTTAAAAAATATAGTGTTGAATTTTATTGGGATTGCATTAAATCTGTATATTAGTTTGGGTAGGATAGACATCTTGATGATGTTTAGTCTTCCCATCCATGAACAAGGAATATTTTTCCATTTATTTAAGTCTTCTTTGATTTCCTTTAACAGTGTTGTGTGGTTTTCTGTATATAAGTCCTTTACATCTTTAGTTAAATTTATTCCTAGGTATTTGATTCTTTTGTTTACTATTGTAAATGGTATTTTTTTCCTGATTTCCTCCTCAGTTTGCTGGTTATTGGTGTACAGAAATGCTACTGATTTTTGAGCGTTGATCTTATATCCTGCAACATTACTGAACTCCTTTATAAGTTCTACAAGCCTTGTTGTTGATGTCTCAGGGCTTTCTATGTATAGGATCATGTCATCTGCAAATAATGAAATTTTTACTTCTTCTTTTCCAATCTGGATGCCTTTTATGTCTTTTCTTGTCTCAGTGCTGGTGCAAGTACTTCTAAGACAATGTTAAATAGGAGTGGTGATAGTGGGAATCCTTGTCTTGTTCCTGATCTCAGAGGGAAGGCTTTTAGGATTACACCGTTGAAAATGATGTTAGCATTGCGTTTTTCATATATGCCCTTGATCATTTTCAGAAAGTTTCCATCTATTCCTATCTTTTGTAGTGTTTTTATGAGGAAAGAGTGCTGTATTTTGTCGAATGCTTTTTCGGCATCTATAGAGATGTTCATGTAATTTTTTTCTTTCAGTTTGTTTATGTGGTGTATTACATTGATTGATTTTCATATATTGAACCATCCTTGCATACCTGGGATGAAACCCACTTGGTCATGGTGTATAATCCTTTTGATATTTTGTTGAATGCGATTAGCAAGTATTTTGTTAAGGATTTTAGCATCTAGGTTCATTAGAGAAATTGGTCTGTAATTTTCCTTTCTTGAGGTATCTTTATTTGGTTTTGGAATTAGGGTAATGTTGGCATCATAGAATGAGTTAGGTAATATTCCTACTACTCCTATTTTTTGGAAGAGCTTAAGTAGAATTGGTGTTAGCTCTTTCCGGAATGTTTGGTAGAATTCAGCTGTGAAGCCATCTGGTCATGGAATCTTCTTAGTTGGGAGGTTTTTAATGACTGAGTCTATCTCTTTACTTGTCATTGGGCTGTTGAGTTCATCTATTTCTTCTTTCATCAATGTCGGCTGTTTGTGGGTTTCTAGAAACTTGTCTATTTCCTCTATATTGTCATTCTTGTTAGCATATAATTTTTCAAAGTATCCTCTTATGATACTGTTTATTTCTGTGGGGTCAGTAGTGATATCACCTTGCTCATTCCTTATTTTATGTATTTGCATCTGTTCTCTCATTTTCTTTGTTAGTCTGGCTAAGGATTTGTCAATTTTGTTGATATTCTCGAAGAACCAGCTTTTGGTTTTGTTTATTGTTTCCAGTGCTTTCTTATTCTCTATTCCATTTAGTTCTGCTCTAATCTTGGTTATTTCCTGCTTTCTACTTCCTTTAGGTTTAGTTTGTTGTTGTTTTTCCAATTCCTCCAAGTGTGCAGTTAGGTCTTCAATTTTAGCTCTTTCTTCTTTTTTAATATATGAATTTATGGCTATGAACTTCCCTCTCAGGACTGCTTTCACTGCATCCCATAGGTTTTGATATGTTGTGTTGTTGTTTTCATTAGTTTCAAGGTAGTTAATGATTTCTTTTGAAATTTCCTCATTGACCCACTGTTTGTCTAAGAGTGTGTTGTTTAACTTCCATATCCTTGTGCCTAACCTGTTTCTCTGGCCCTTATTGATTTCCAACTTCATTCCGTTGTGGTCAGAGAAATTACTTTGTATAATCTCAAACTATCTGAATTAATTGAGTGTTGTTTTGTGGCCTAGCATGTGGTCTATTTTGGAGTATGTTCCATGTGCACTGGAGAAGAATATAAATCCCGCTGTATTTGGGTGTAGTGTTCTGTATATGTCTATTAAGTCCAAATCTTCTAATGTATTTTTGAGTGCCCTAGATTCTTTATTAATTCTCTGCCTAGATGTTCTGTCTAATGATGATAGTGGTGTGTTGAAGTCCCCTGCTATAATTGTAGAGGAATTTATTTCTCCTCTTAGTTTTTCCAGAGTTTGCCGCACGTATTTTGAGGCACCTCCATTAGGTGCGTAAATGTTGATGATTGTTCTCTCTTCTTGAGAGATTACTCCTTTTACTAATATGTAGTGTCCATCTTTGTCTCTTACAATAGTTTTGCATTTAAAGTCTATTTTGTCTGATATTAGAATAGCTACTCCTGCCCTTTTTGGTCTATTGTTAGCTTGTAAAATGGTTTTCCAGCCATTCACTTTCAGCCTCCTTGAATCCCTGGGCCGAAGGTGGGTTTCTTGTAGACAGCATATAGATGGATCATATTTTCTTATCCATTCTGCCAATCTGTGTCTTTTGATTGATGAATTTAATCCATTAACTTTCAGTGTTATTACTCCTAACGAATTTCTTACTTCAGTCATTTTTTCTTTCAGTTAATGTATGTCATATGTTGTTTTGTTTCTCTTTTTGAGTTTTTAGTTGTTTTTAAACTCTCCTCCAACTCTCTCTCCTTTGTTTTTTCCTTTCAACTTGTAGAGATTCCTTTAGTATTTCTTGAAGTGCTGATTTCTTCTTGACATACTCTCATAATTGCTGTTTATCTGTGAATATTTTGAACTCTCCATCATTTTTGAATGCCAATTTTGCTGGATAGAGAATTCGGGGCTGGAAGTTTTTTTCTTTTATTGTTTTGACTATATCATACCACTGTCTTGCCTCCATGGTTTCAGCTGAGAAATCAGCACTTAATCTTATTGTGCTTCCCTTGTATGTGATGGTTCTCTTTTCTCTTGCTGCCTTGAGTATTTTCTCTTTGTCTTGAGCATTGGACAATTTGACAAGTATATGTCTTGGAATTGGCCTGTTGGGATTTATACTATTTGGGGTGTGCTGTGCTTCCTGGATCTGCACATCCATCTCTCTCAATAGAGTTGGGAAGTTTTCAGCCATAACTTCCTTCAACACTCCTTCTGTTCCTTTTCCCTTCTCTTCTCCTTCTGGGAAGCCCAGAATGCGTATGTTTGTGCGTCTTGCATTATCGGTTAATTCCCTGAGACCATACTGGATTTTTTCTATCTTTTTGTCTATCTTTTCTACAATCTCTTTGATTTCAACTGTATTGTCTTCCATATCACTAATTCTTTCCTCTGCCTGTTCAATTCTGCTGCCATGTGAGTCCAGCATCCTTTTCATTTCTTGACTTGTGTCTTTGTTCGCCATCATATCCATTACCTTTTTAGGTGTGTTAGCTATTTCTTCAGTATGTTCTCCCAGTGTCTTCTTTATATCCTTAATCTCTTCCTTCATTTCTTTATGTTGGTCCATGATATTTGTTTGGATAGCTTTGATTAGTTGTTCGATGTACCGCATTGCTTCCTGGTTTTTATTTTGTGCACTGGACTGGTACATTCTTCCAGTTTCTCAGAGACATTTGTATTTTTCTGTTGCCCTCTGGTCATCATATTATCTTGATGGGTTTGTTCA
>JAKSZT010034720.1:0-12186 GCA_026826555.1 Tolypeutes matacus | reverse complement strand
GAGGCCTGTGGATCCTGTTTAGGCCTATAACCCGCTAGAGCCCATGGCAGCTGTGGAGGCCTGTGGAACATGTGGGGCCCATGGTGTCACAGGTGCACATGGAGCCCATGGAACGCGTGGAGACTGTGGAGCCTACAGAGCCTCTATATCTCATGGAGACCATGGAGACAATGCAGGCTCATGGTGCTGGCATAGTCTGTTGAGCCCTTGGAGAAATGTGGAGTCCATGGAGCACATGGATGTTATGTAGGCCCATGGAGTCAGTGGAGGCTGTGGAGGCTGAGGAGGCTGAGGATCTTGAGGAGGACTGTGGAGCCTATGGTGCCCATTTTGTGCCATCGAGCCATTTGGGCTGTGCATGCTCAAGGAGCTTCTGGAGGCTGTGGAGCCTTTATAGCCTGTGCAGACACATGGAGCCCATGGAGCATGCATTGCCTGTGGAGGCCTTTGGTGCCTATGAGACCCATGGAGCTGTAACTCCAAGCAATGTCCTAGCTGCCAAGGAAGTGTGTATACTGCTTAGTTTTGAAAACTGAAGAAACCACTCCATTGGCATATTACTAGGTAAATGCAGGCTTTTGACATTGTGAGTGACAGTTAGTGCACAGCAGCCAGGGTAACCAGGATCTTACTTAACTTTCAAAGTTAAGTACCTAAACTATTCACAGATATTAGGTAAAACCAGTGTCTTGAAGGTGATTGTAAGTGGAAACACATGCATAGCAGGAAATTAAACACAAATCTTAATTATATTGCTAAAGTGAAGGAACTAAGCATTGGCATATTGTTAGGTAAAATCAGTGTTTTGACATTGGTTGTAAGTGAAAACAAGGGTATCGAAGCCAAAGAAAGAAGTATCTTTCTTACTTTACAAATGTGAAAACCACCTGGATTCACAGAGCTTTATGTTAAAACCAGGATTTTGAAGATCATTGTAACTCCAAGCAAGTGCATAGATGCCAATGAAATGAGTATCCTGTTTTGTTTTGAAAACTGAAGAAACCACTGCATTGACATAACATTAGGTAAAAGCAGGATTTGACATTGATTGTGAGTGAAAGCAAGTGCATAGAAGCCAAAAAACAAGTATCTTACCTACCGTACAAACGTGAAATACCTCCTGCATTCACAGAGAGGTCAGTGGCACCAGTGTGTTGAAATTCATTGTAAGAGAAAACACGTGCAAAGCAGCCAATGAAACAAATTTCTATATAGGTTATCTAAAGTGAAGAAGCGAGTGCATTCACCGAGCATTAGATAAAAACAGTGCTTTGAAGCTGAGTGTAAATGAAAACACATGCAAAGCAGCCAAAGAAACTAGAATCTTACATAGATTTCAAAAAGGAAGGAACTGCAGCATTCACATAGAAAAAGCAGTGTTTTGACATTGGTTGTAAGTGACAACAAGTGCATAGCAGCAGAGGAAAGAAGTATTTTATTTACTTAAAAAAATGAAGACCTCTGCATTGGCAGAGCATTAGGTAAATGCAGGTTTTTGACATTTTGAGTGAAAACAAGTGTATAGCAGCCAAGGAAACAAGTATCTTACTTACTTTTCAAAGATGAAGTACCTCCTGTATTCACAGAGTGTTAGGTAAATACATTGTTTGAAGGTGTTATAAGGGAAAACACATGCATAGCAGAAAATGAAATACCAATCTTACTGAGTTTTCAAAAGTGAAAAAACGACTGCATTTGGTATAGCATTAGGTAAAAGCGCTGTTTTGACATGGGTTGTAAGTGAAGTCAAGTGCATAGCAGGCAAGGAAATAAGGGTCTTTCTTAAATGTGAAGAAGATATTGGATTCACAGAGCTTTAGATTAAAAAACAGGTTTCGAAGGTGTTGTAACTCCAAGCAAGTGCATAGCTGTCAATGAAATGCGTATCCTATTAGTTCTAAAACCTGAAGAAACCACTTCATTGGGATAGCATTAAGTAAAAGCAGTGTTTTGACATTGTGCATGAAAGCAAGTGCATAGGAGCTGTGTTAGTCAGCCAAAGGGGTGCTAATGGGAAATACCAAAAATGAGTTGGTCTTTATACAGGGTATTTATTTGGGGTAGAAGTCCACAGATACCAGGCAATGAAGCATTAAGTTTCTTCTCTCACCACAGTCCATTGCCACTTGTTAGAACAAGACAGCGGCCGGCATTTGCCAGAGTTTAAGCTTCTGGGGTTCCTCTCTTCCCCAGGTTGCATCTCTCTTTGGGCCTAGCTCCTGTTTCCTCCACAAGGTCAGCTGTAGACGACAGGTGAAAGGCTTGCTTCTCTTCTCCTGGGGCCTTGTTTCCAACATTGAAACTGATGCTCAAAAGACTGCTTCAACTGTCCTTTGCCTTGCTTTTTATATTTGATTCCCCCACCAATCAAGGGGTGGGATTCAATGCCCTGATGATGTGGTTCAGTCAATGCCCTCATCATAACTTAATCATGCCCTGATTAACAGATCAATTTACAACCATGATCCAATTATATTTTTGGAATTCATAATTACATCAAATTCCCCAATGGTTACAGCAGCCAAACAAACAAGTATCTTACTTACATTTCAAACTTGAAGTTCCTCCTGTATTCACATAGAGTTATGTGAAACCAGTGTCTTGAAGTTGATTTTAAGTAAAAACTCATGCAAAGCAGCCAATGAAACAAGTCTCTCTCTCTGTTGATTCTCTAAACTGAAGGTCCAACTGTATTCACTGAGCATTAGGGAAAAGCCCTTGGAAACTATGTAAACTGTGGAGTCCATGGAGCCTGTGGGGACTCTGGAGACCGTGGGGCATGTGGAGGCCTGTGGAGCCAATGAAGCCCATGGCAACAGTGTACGCCTGTGGACCCTGTGCCAGCCAGTGTAGTGTGTGTAGCATTTCAAACACAGGGAGCCTGTGGAGCTTCTGCAGGCCTGTTGACCAATTGGAACCCATGGAGCTTGTGCAGGCCCAGGGGGATTGTGGAGGCTATGGAATTTGTTGAGTCTGAGAAGTCTGGTTGAGGCCATGGAGACGGTGGAGCCTGTGCAGGACCTTGGAAAATGTGGAGTCTGTGGACACTGTGATGCCTGTGGAGCCAATAGAAGCCTGTGGACTCTGTGCAGACCATGGAGATCATGGAGCCCAAGGATTTTGTGGATGCATTGGAGCCTGTGTTGCCTGTGGAGCCTGTGGACAGCTATAGAGCCTGTGGAGCACATGAATTCTGTGGAGCCCATGAAGCATGTGTAGCCTATACAGGCCCATGGAGCCTGTGGCGCCTGTGCAGACCAGTGGAATCTATGGAGACTGTGGGGCCCTTGGACAGTATGGAGCCTGTTCAGTTCCATGGGGCCTGTGGAGCCATGGCCACCCTGGTATTAGTGGATGTCAGTGGAGCACATGGAGACCATCGCACCAGTAGACCTGTTGAATTCTGTGGAGCCAATGGAAACCATAGAGTCTGAGAAGCCCCTGGGGCATGTGGATCCCATGGATCACATTGAGGCCTGTGGAGCTTTGGAACATGTGGAGACCCATGGAGCCATTAGAGCCCATTGAGCCCATGGAGACTGCACACGTGTGGAGCCTGTGGAGCCCATGAAGCCCATGGATGACTGTGGAGATTGTGCATGCCCTTGGAACCTTTGGAATTGTGGAACACATGGAATCTTGTGGAACCCTTGGAGCCCATGAAAGCTTGTGGAGCCTGTGGAACATGTGGAGCGTGTTCAGGCTGTGAAGGTGAAGGAGAACATAAAGTCCCATGGAGCCAGTGGAAACTGTGGAGCCCTAAAGACTCTGGGGTCCTTGGAACCTGTGTAAACTATGGAATCCATGGAACCTTTGGAGACTGTGGAGCTTGTGGAGACTGTGGAAGCCTGATGAGTTTTGCAGGTACATGGAGCCTGTGTAGCCTATGGAAACAGTGGAGACTTTGGAACACATGGAGGCCTGTGGAGCCTGTGCAGGCCCATGTAACCTGTGGAGACTGTAGAGCCTTTGGAGACTGTGGAGCCCATTGAGTCAGTGGAGCATGATGAGCCTGTGCATACCCATGGAGCCGGAGGAGCACATGGAGTCCCTGGAGACCATGAAACCCATGGGGATCAGGGATTCCATGGAGTCCTGAGTATCTATGGAGCCAATGGAGACTGTGAAGACAGTTGAGGCCTGTGAAATCTGTGCATCTCATGAATCCCATGGGGTCCATGGAGCGTGCTGAGGTATGGAGATCGAGGAGAATGTGGAGACAATGGAGCCAATTGAATGTACGTAGCCAATGGATGCCAGTGGAGTCCATGAAGCCTGTAGAGTCCTTGGAGCCAGTGGAGGTCTGTGGAGCCTATGAAGTGCCCTGGAGGCCACTGATATCTGTGGATCATGTGCTCCCTGTGGAAACCGTAGAGTCCATGTAGCCTGTGGATGCCATGGAGGCCAGTGGAGCCTGTGGGTCCTTTGGAGCCTGTGTAAGCCCATGAAGCCAGTGGAGACTGTTTTACCCCTTGGAATCTATGTAGAAAAAAAATTTCAGCAAATATAGTCAGTCAAAACAAAGTGTTCAAGATTTCCATGTTTGCCATTTAGACATTTGTTCTGGGGCCACCTTTTCGTGCATATTTGGAAGCTGCACTTTTCTTATCCTTCAGAAGAATGAAGGTACCATGGTTGATTTATGGGGTGTTGTTTTGTCCCCATCAAAAATCAAGTGCTGTACCACTGCACCATTTCCAAGTTATGAAGTCACCAAACTGGATGTGATGCTCATTTGAGGCAAGAGGAGCCATAATTGATAGAATTTTTAAAAAGGTGATATTGTTGCACTTCAAATATTGGATGCTTAGATGATTGATATTGGATCTTTCCTATTTTCTAATGAATGCATTCAATGATATAAATTTCCCTCTAAGCACTGCTTTTGCTGCACACAACAAATGATGAAGAAGCATAGGACATTAGAGAAGCAGAAAGAACCACATAACCAAAGGTGTGTGAGTGAAGCTATATCCACTTCCACAACATTACAGTCTTAAGATGAAGGCGGAGAATGTAAGAAAGTTGGGAAAATAAGTTCTCTGATGGCAAGCATTGTTTCCTCAAAATAACACTTCTATGAATGTGACTTCACTTTGAAGGAATTTGCATCATGCTGACCTAAGAATGAGGGAATCTATACAAGGAAAAAGAATGAAGAAAATGAGTTTTGCCTGTTTGCCCCACATGGTAGTCCTCCCCTTTAAGTGTAATGAGTGTGAAGGGTTCTTGGAAATTAAACCTCATGAGATACCTGAGAAATAATCTTTCAGAGAAAACATTTGAGTTTTCATGAATTTGGAAAAGCTAGGGACCCATCAAGGAACATGCAAGAGTAAAACCCTGTGTATGTAAGGAATATTGGAAATCCTTCAGTTAGTCATTTATTCTGGTTGAGCATGAAATATTCATACATTAGTTAGTATTGTAATGAACATGGGAATGCTTCCATCTGAAACAGAGTCTCATGGAATATGAGAAAATTCAAACTAGAGAGAAATTATATGAGTTTCCAGAATGCAGTCCGCTCTTACAATCATTAATTATTCCTCATTTTAAAATCCATACAGGGGAACAATCATAGAAATGTCATATATGTGGGAAAGTTTTCAGCCTGAAAGAAACCCTATTTATTCATAAGAAAATTCTTACTGAAGAAAAATCATATATATGTGGGAAAGCTTTAATTCAAATGTCAAATTTCATATACAAGATATTTCCTACTGCAAAGAAACTCTATGCATGTAATGCATGTTGAAAAGCCTTTAGGTACAAATCATATCTCACAGAACATGTAAAAACTCATAGTGGACAGAAACAAAATGAATGTAAAGAATGCAGAGAAGCTTTCAGCCAAGAGAAATATTTCTTTAAACATCAGAGCATTCATTATGGACAAAACCCAATATATGCAATAAATGTGGAAAATCCTTCAACCAGGAGGATAGTCATTAACCATCTGAGAATACATACAGAAGAGAAAGCCTAGGAATGTGATGGATGTGGGAAAGCTTTCATTCAGAAATCAAGCCTCATCACACACCAACGAAGACAAACTGGAGAGAAACACTGTATATGTAAGGAATGTAGGCAAGCCATCAGTAGGAAGTCAAATCTCACTGACCATGAGAAAATTAATAGTGGAGGGATGTGGAGTAGCCTTCAGCCAGAAGCAGTATCTCATGAAACATTACAACATTCATTGGGAGAGAAACCTGTTAATGTAATGAATATGAATCTCCAAAGAATATCCACCTCCAGTCTGTGCAACTTTTTGCCAATTTTTTAAGGAAGTGGCTGTGACTGTGCAAATCAGGATGTCTTTCTCCTCTAGGAAAAGTGCAATTGCAGTTTTTTCTGAGATCCGCACCTCCCACACCTTCTTCCACACCCATGTGTGTTAAACTTGTAAACACTGATTCATGCATCAGAACTCGAGATTTCTCTAAATTTGTGGAAAGATTGGCTTTCCATGTATTTCAAATTATCCTGTTTGTTTTCACTGGTTCTTCAATCCATTACATTCTGGTAAGCATTTTAAAAATTACCTTTTTACTAATAATGCTGCCCATTATTGTAGCATTTTCTTTCTTTTTTTATTGTAAGTAAACATCAAATATTTCACAATACATAATCATATTTGTAAAGTGATATATATAAATATATATGTACATATGTGCATTTGCTTACATAAATGGCATATATATATATTTTAAATTTGCTTAGATTACTTAAATATTACACAGAAATTACAGGGATTCCCATGTTCTCAACCTTCATCACCTCCCACTTCATCCCACCCAAACATACTTCATCAGTGTGGCACATCACCCACAATGGATATACACATCCTGGGGTATTGTCACCAAGCATAGATCACAATTCACATCATAGACCACACTCTCTCCCACACAGTTCTGCACTGTATATGCTGATGTAAAATGGCCTACATCTGTCAACAGAACACCACTCAGGAAAAACCCCAAGTCCTGAAAAAGACCCTGTATTTCAACTGCCATTTCCGTCCCTGCCCCAAAGGCATCCCGGAGCCACCAGCTCCACCTCACTCTTATAATTTCTTCCATTCCTTGAATCATGATATGTCTACAAAAGAATACCTTTAAGTCCACTCTACTCCATAGGCCTTTCTGCAACCCTGAGGGGCCTGGGATGGTGATTTCCACTCCACCTCCCAGTGAGAGAGGGCTTATATCCCATGGATACAGTGGATGGAATTATCCTGCCTGCAGTTGCAGGCCCTCTCCATTCCCTGGGATAGCCATTGCCATCTCCTCACCAGATGACTTGGATGTGTTCTTTGAGCTGTAGGGTAGGAGTGCAACTACATCGAGATTCCAGGCACAGCTGGCACATAGGTAGGCCAAAGGACCCAGTCTCTGGAAGTACACCTGACAACTCCAGCATCATATATAGGTTTGAATATAAGGGACCTCCATGTGCATGGAGAAGTTATTTGAGTCCACCTCTATCACTCTAAGAAGCACAGATTCCAAAGTAGAGTGCACTAATAAAGCATCAATCTCTGGGGCTATCCCCACTTAGGTAGGACCTGGGTGTCTCCAGAGCCCTGAGGAGCCCCTCTGTGTGGAATGATATCCACTTTAGTGTTCTATGAGATCCTACTGAGGTGTCCATAAGTGTTACCTCTGGGATGACCTCCCGACTCTGTTTGAAGTCTCTTAGCCACATGAGTCCATTTCTCTTTACCTTTTCCCCATTTATTAAAGGTCTTTTTCCAATCACATTGCCAGTTCGCCCTTGCTATTTATCCCTCATTTTCAGGGAGCATCATCCCCGGGAGTCATGTCCCATGTTTGGGGGAAAGTAATGCATTCATATGCTGAGTTTGTCTTAGAGAGAGGCCATATTTGAGTAACAAAGAACCTCTCAGGTCGCAACCCTTAGGCACCCCTTAACAGTAATCTAAGTTTCAATTACAAGAGCAAAGACTCATGAGGTTAGTCATCAATAAAAAGAACCCATCAGTGGGCCATCTTCTTTTGCCAGATACTGCTCATGCAATAAGGGATTCTTGCCCCCTTGAAGAATATGGTGGGGCTCTCCAGGCTGGGAATTCAGATTCCCTCATTACTGAGTGATTGTCTACCCACCATGACCATGCCCCATCCCTTGATGATTTGAACAATTTCATATATCTTTCATGTATTTCCAGATGAACGTACTCCCATAAATTTCTTATCACAGACACACACCACCAGGGAATGGAGAGGGCCTGCATCTGTAGGAAGGATCATCCCACCCACCATATCCATGAGATATAAGCCCTCTCTCACTTGGAGGTGGAGTGGACATCACCATCCCAGTCCCCTCAGTATTGGGGGAAGTACTATGGGCTAGAGTGGACTTGATGGTATTCTGTTGTAGACATATGGTGATTCTAGCAATGGAAGAAATTATAACAATGAGGTGGAGCCAGTGGCCACTTGACACTTTTGGGGCAAGGAGGGGACAAATAGTTGAAATACAGGGGCTTCTTTGGGATTTGGAGTTTGTCCTGAGTACCATTGTGGCAATGGATGTAGGCCATTTTAAATCAGCACACACCACTCAGAACTCTGTGGGAGAGAGTGTGGTCTATCATGTGAACTGTGGTCTATGTTTGGTGGCAAGGCCCCAGGATGTGTAAGTCCATTGAGGGTGGTGGGCCACACTTGTGGGAGATGTTTGTGTGGGATGTGGTGGGAGGTGTGGATGGTGGGCAAAATGGGAATCCCAGGGTGTTCTGTGAAATATTTTCAGTAATCTAAGCACATCTTTAAATATATTTATATATATATATAACATTTTTGTAAGCAAATGCACATATATGCATATATATTTATATATCATTTTGCAAATGTTGGTATGTATTGTGAAAATTTTGATTTTTACCCACAATAAAAAATAGTTAAAAAAAAAGAACCCATCATTGGTCCATCCTCTTTTGCCAGACACTGCTCCTGCACTCAGGGGACTGTTGCTGCTCCCTTGGAGAATGTGGCAGAGCTCTCCAGGCTGGGAATTCAGATTCCCTCATTTATTGAGTGATTGTCTACACACCATGAACATGCCTCATCCCTTTGTCATTTGAACAATTTTATATGTCTTTCATGTATATTCAGATGAACTTACTCCCATAAATCCCCCATCACAAACACCCCCCACCAATGATCCTCTGCAGCCCCCATTGTAACCATTCTGTGATCTAAACCGTCCTTGGACATGAAGCCCATATAATAAACAAATACAATTAATAGGTAAAAGTAATAATAATTATAAGCTTAAATGCAAGGTATTAGAAAAAGGAAACTCAGAAGAAAAAAACACTAAACTTAAAATAAAATATAATTAGCAGATTGGGCCATTCAAAAAAATGGGAAAAAAACAAAAAAAAATATTTTAAAGTAAATTGTTTTTTTTTCCTTTTTTCATGGTGTTATCACATGTCTAGTGTAATGTATCACTTTCCCCCTCTCATTCACCAGTGTCTCCCAAATTTTCATTTAATTTTCAAAAAGTTTTAGGTCACAGCACAGTCACACACGGAATACTATTTACTCCCACATACCCAAGCTCCCTCCTCCTTCCCCACCCCATATTAAAACCTGTTTTTATGGATGTTAGAATTGTTTTAATTGTTATACAGATAGTAAAATATAGCAACTAAACATTGTCAGTGGTTTACAAGATAGTTAAAAATTTAGACAGTACAGTTTAATAATTTTTGATGATATTTACCATGTCCTATGTCCATTAACGTAAGGTAATGAAAACCATTTCCCATGACCACTAAATACCCCATTTGATCTTAACTGTTCCTTCCTCCCAATCCCCCTGGAGCATATGACACTTCCCTGTCTTGACTCATGGAATGACAAGATTCATAGTTACATATCCTGGTTATTCCAACCTGCTCTTCCTAATCTACCCACCTGTGAAACCTGCAACATGAAAGCCAGTAAGGTCACTACCCATCTGTCCTATCCTTCAATATGCAACTATACTCTATCCCTTTACCATAGATTATGTCCATATGGTGATGGCTCACAGCCTACTTTTCTCTTTCTCTCACTTGTTAACCTATCTTTCAGGCAATGGTTCTCAGAGACTTCTCACTTTCCTCAGTTCAAATCAGTGAGGTCATATAATGTTCGTCCTTCAACTCCTGGCTTGCTTCACTCAACATATGGTCTTCTAGATTCATCCACGTTATTCCGTGTGTTAGCACTTTATTCCTTATCACAGCTGAGTAATATTCCATTGTATGTATGTACCACATTTTGCTTATCCATTCATCTGTTGACGGGCACCGAGGTTGATTCCAACTTTTGCCAATGGTGAAAAATGCCGCTATGAACTTTGGTGTGCATATATCTGTTCGTGTCTTTGCTTTCAGTTCTTCTGGGTATATACCCAGCAGTGGAATTGCTGGATCATATTGAAGATCTATTCTTAGTTTTCTGAGGAACCACCAAACTGTCCTCTACATTGGCTGGGTCATTCCACAATCCCACAGGCAGTGGATGAGGGTTCTTATTCCTCCACATCCTCTACAACACTTAAAGTCTGCCATTTTTTAAAAAGCTGCCATCCTGATGGGTATACGATGCTATCTCATTGTAGTTTTGATTTGCATTTCCCTGAAAGCAAGCGATATCAAGCATATTTTCATATGCGTAATATCCCTTTGTGTTTCTCTCTTGGATGTTGTAAATGATGCTGAGAGCCACAGCATAAAGGCTTATGCATTTAAAAAGCATGCTTGCTGGCACTGAAACATTAGTAAATGTCTCCAAGGGCACTGCAGTGGGAGGAGGCAGATTGGAATGAACAATCCACTAAGATGTTATTGTCTGAATTCCCAAGAAAGATTGTCTGGGAACACTGAAACAGGCTGTGCTCTCACGTACCAAGCTGAGGAACTAGTGAAGGATACCCTACTTTTGTTATCAGCTTTGTAGTATAAAAAGCAGCTTCAGCCTAAATAAACTTGTCTGCATTCCACATGGAGTGAGGTCAACTGATCCCACTCTTCTTTTGGATCACTCACAGCACTGTCTACCTCAGATGGCCACTTACATGGTGCATGAGTAGTTTTTTCTCTGGATCAGTGCCGTGGAAACAAGGACTGCTGGGTCAGACAGTCCTTGCATTCTGTTGGTGAGTCAAATAATCTTGATCATCAGGGTAATGGGTAATCAGTCAACTCGGTTAGAGGTCTATTCCCAAGTTTTGAAGAACCTATTAAAGAATACAGGGGTATCTCTTAGGACCTTAGAGTTACAAAAACTCATTTCTCTTGTACAGAAACATTGTTATGTATGGTCTTTGTATAGTCTTACTCCTGTTGCTCTTGAACCTTTAAAATCAGATGAAAATGAAGATATTAAAATGGATATTGTTATTGTTAATACTGTAGCAGAACAAGCTAATGATGATATTAATGAAAACATATATGAAAAGTTAATAAACAGGAAAAAAAAGATTAACTATGTCTATTAAAAAGAAAAAGGGAGTTTATGAAACTTGTCCGGTGCTCGTTAAGCTGTCAGCTCCAAAAGTTAATTTATTGTCTTTTGAACCAACATCTATCCATATCGGATGGAGAGTCCCCTGATCCCAGTTTCTCTTCTTGTTTTATTCTTTCTTCCTCATCTGCGGGACCGTTTTCACGGACCCAGGTCCTGACTGCTACCTGACTGGCAACTTATGGTATCTGAATGTATATACAGATATATTTTTTACAACATTTGATGACCCTCCAACAGTTTCTGCTTTTCTGCCAACACCATACTCTTCAATTATGAAAAGTATAGTACAAGGAAGTAGAGAAAGAAATTCAGTCTCTATGCAATTTTTTTTTTTACTTTTCCAGTAACAGTTACTCAAATTCCAGTAGATGGTAACAATCCCCAAGAGGGTGTACAATATGAGCATGCTCCTATATCTTCTAACACTATCAAAGAGTAAAAACAAGCATACATTCAATATGATATAAATTCTCCTTATACTCAAGAATTGGTGCAAGGAATAGCACAAGCAAACAGAATATTACACTGGGACTGGGATTTGTGAGCTCAAGCTGTTCTTAATTCAGCAGAATTTTTACAATTTAAAACTTGGTGGGCTGATGAAGTTAATATTGTAGCACGATGAAATCAACAG
>JAKSZT010034709.1:48823-59537 GCA_026826555.1 Tolypeutes matacus | reverse complement strand
TACACATACAGACATATGAATGTTGAGCCTATTCTGAGGCCCCGGGTGATGTCTAAACCGGTGGCCAGGTCACGGGAGTAGAGGCACATCTGGCAGCCCAATGGCGTCCTCTGGATCCAAAGTTACCAAAACAGAAGAGAACTGGCAGTTCCTTTGATTGAATTAATAATCTCCCATGGAGTTTCTGACCAGACTGAGGACCTACCAGGGCTGAGGAATATTCCTCAGAGACCTTCCCCTGAAGGCCTCAGTGTGGCCGGCTACAGTTTATCTCACTGGGGCCTCCATAATGAAGTGGAGCACTTCATATAAGTAACAACTTCCAGGAGAAAAATTTAATAGAACCTTCATTAATGGCCGAGGTGCACACTTTAGCAAGAGTCACACCTAAATTCTGGAGGCTGCAGTCATTATAGACTTTCTTCCCACGTGCACCAAACATTTCTGCAAGTGTCAAGAGACAGGACAGGTAGGTTTAAAGATATATGTTTCTATAGAGTGTTCTAAGCAAAGCAAGCAAGCAGAGTTACAGAAGCAGATAATTGCCATTAACATCTCAGCAGGAGGGGAAGTGATTGACCTTTTCCCAGCACGAGTGGTGCCATTCCCCCATTAGGCCCAACATTCCCCCATTATGGCCAGATGGGTGTCTGGGTTTTTAATGACCACACATATTTTATAAGCTTAAGGTTCCTGTTGGGAAGAATTAGTGTGGTCTTGTTTCCTTTCCAACTGCTCCTGAGAACGATCCAAAGAAGAACGCAATATACCATGCTTTCTCCCCCAAATCTTGACTCCAAACTCAGGTGTGTAACTCAGAGAGGTGTTCCATTATTCCCATCCCCAGAGCCAGATTGTACAGATTTGGCCTGGGGGGTGGAGGGGCAGGAAGCAATCTGTAAAACTGAAAGCCCCCATTTTCTTCTCCAAAGAACTGATTACATTTACAACAGAATGGAGAAATTCAACCCTTAGGGAGCTCTCAAATGCAGTGAAATCATAGAGACCTGAGACTTAATTCATTTCATTCCTTCAGGAGGAATTGAAATAAATACTTTTACAGATGAGTAAAAACTAATAAAGTTTGTTGGCAGCAATTCACTTTAAAAGAAATGTAAAAGAATATTCAGGCAGAAAGAAAATAATCTCAGAAGGTTCAAGATTCAGGATGGACTGAAGAACAATATCTGTTAATTAAATTAATATATATGAATGTCAATTAAATGGATAAATGAATAATGATATCCGTGGCCTAGGACATCAATAAAGTGTTCAAATGCACCATAAAATAATATACAGCATAAGATGGGTAAATGGATATGTAGCAGTTTGATATCATTATGAATTCCAAAAATAGATATTAGATTATGCTTGTAAACTGGCCTGTTAATCTGGGCATGATTAAGTTATGATAAGGGAGTTGACTGAGCCAGAGTCGGTAGGGCTTTCAGCTATGTCCGTTGGTAGGTGGGTTCTCAGACATTAAAAGACATGGCAAAGGATAGAGTTGGAGTAGTTTTTGAGTTTGGATTTCTTATGAGCAACAACAGAAGTCCATGGGGTAAAGAGACCAGTGTTTTACCTGACAGTTCACAGCTGGCCTTGTGGAGAGAGGCAAAGCTTAGAGAGCCTCATAGTCTACAGCTGACCTTGTGGAGTAAACAGAGGAGATGAGCCCAGAGAGAAACTCAGCGATGAGAAGAGAGGAACTGTACACGCCTGTACCCTGACAAATGTTGGCAGCTGTCTTATTCCAAGACAGTTCCTTCCTGTGGTGAAGGAAGAAACTTATGCTTTCTAGCCTGGTAACTATAAGCTTCTACCCCAAATAAATACCCTTTATAAAGACCAACAGATTTATGGTATTTTGCAGCAGCACCCCTTTGGCTTACTAATACAGGATATAAAATGTTTAAAAATACATTATTTGGCAAGTCATTAACAAATAATAAGTGCAGATTTGGCAAGGGAAGCAAAAGTGTTATAATACCCTCGGCAATCTTTAAGCAATATTAAATAGTGCATCTCATCCATATTAATAGAAAAAAATTTTGATCAAATATAGTCAGTCAAAACAAAGTGTTCAGGATTTCCATGTTTGCCATTTAGGCAATTGTTCTGGGGCCACCTTATTCGTGCATATTTGGAAGTTGCACCTTTCTTATTCTTCAGAAGAAAGAAGGTTCCATCGTTGATTTATGGGATGCTGTTTTGTCCCCATCATAAATCAAGTGCTGTACCACTGCCCCATTTCCAAGTTATGAAGTCACCACACTGGATGTGATGCTCATTTGAGGCAAGGGGAGCCATAATTGATAGAATTATAAAAAAGGTGATGTTGTTGAACTTCAAATATTGGATGCTTAGATGATTGATATAGGATCTTTCCTGTTTTCTAATGAATGCATTCAATGATATAAATTTCCCTGTAAGCATTGCTTTAACTGCACACCACAAACTATGAAGAAGCATAGGACATTAGAGAAGCAGAAAGAACCACATAAGAAAAGGCTTGTGAGTGAAGTTATATCCACTTCCACAACACTACAGTCTTAAGATGAAGGCAGAGAATGTAAGAAAGTTGGGAAAATAGGTTCTCTGATGGCAAGCATTGTTTCCTCAAAATAACACTTCTATGAATGTAATTTCACTTTGTAGAAATTTGCATCATGCTTACCTAAGCATGAGGGAATCTATATAAGGAAAAAAGAATGAAGAAAATGAGTTTTGCCTGTTTGCATCACATGGTAGTCCTCCCCTTTAAGTGTATGAGTGTGAAGTGTTCTTGGAAATTAAACCTCATGAGATACCTGAGAAATAACCTTTCAGAGAAAACATTTGGGTTTTCATGAATTTGGAAAAGCTAGGGACGCATCAAGGAACATGCAAGAGTAAAACACTGTGTATGTAAGGAATATTGGAAATCCTTCAGTTAGTCATTTATTCTCGTTGAGCATGAAATATT
This sequence comes from Tolypeutes matacus, assembly GCA_026826555.1. Classification (NCBI taxonomy): domain Eukaryota; kingdom Metazoa; phylum Chordata; class Mammalia; order Cingulata; family Chlamyphoridae; genus Tolypeutes; species Tolypeutes matacus. The sequence goes on along the minus strand of JAKSZT010034709.1, from coordinate 56,572 downwards.
CATACATTAGTTAGTATTGTAATGAACATGGGAATGCTTCCATCTGAAACAGAATCTCATGGAATATGAGAATATTCAAACTAGAGAGAAAGCATATGAGTTTCCTGAATGCACTCCGCTCTTACAGTCATTAATTATTCCTCATTTTAAAAGCCATACAGGGGAACAATCATAGAAATGTCATATATGTGGGAAAGTTTTCAGCCTGAGAGAAACCCAATTTATTCATAAGAAAATTCTTACTGAAGAAATATCTTATATATGTGGGAAAGCTTTAATTCAAATGTAAAATTTCATATACAAGAGATTTCCTACTGCACAGAAACTCTATGCATGTAATGCATGTTGAAAGGCCTTTATGTACAAATCATATCTCACAGAACATGTAAAAACTCATAGTGGACAGAAACAAAATGAATGTAAAGAATGCAGAGAAGCCTTCAGCCAAGAGAAATATTTCCTTAAATATCAAAGCATTCATTCTGGACAAAACCCAATATATAAAATAAATGTGGAAAATCCTTCAACCAGGAGGATAAAGTCATTAACCATCTGAGAATACATACAGGAGAGAAAACCTAGAAATGTGATGGACGTGGGAAAGCTTTCATTCAGAAATCTAGCCTCGTTACACACCAGAGAAGACAAAATGGAGAGAAACCCTGTATATGTAAGGAATGTAGGCAAGTCTTCAGTAGCAAGTCAAATCTCACTGACCATGAGAAAAGTAATAGTGGAGGGATGTGGAATAGCCTTCAGCCAGAAGCAGTATCTCATTAAACATTACAACATTCATTGGGAGAGAAACCGGTGAATGTAATGAATATGAATCTCCAAAGAATCTCCACCTCCAGTCTGTGCAACTTGTTGCCAATTTTTTAAGGAACTGGCTGTGACTGTGCAATTCAGGATGTCTTTCTCCTGTAGGAAAAGTGCTCTTGCAGTTTGTTCTGAGATCTGTTCCTCCCACACTTTCTTCCACACCCGTGTGTGATCAATTACTTAACACTGATTCATGCATCAGAACTCGAGATTTCTCCTAAATTGTGTAAATATTGGCCTTCCACGTATTTCAAATTATCCTGGTTGTTTTCACTGGTTCTTCAATCCATTACAATCTCGGTAAGCATTTAAAAAATTATCACTTTACTTATAATGCTGCCCATTATTGTAGCATTTTCTTTCTTTTTTCTACTGTAAGTAAAAATAAAATATTTCACAATACATAATAATATTTGTAAAGATATATATATAAATATATATGCACATATGTGCATTTACTTACATAAATGATATATATATATTTATTTAATTTGCTTAGATTACTTAAATATTACACAGAAATTACAGGATTTCCCTTGTTACCAACCTTCATCAACTCCCACTTCATCCTGCCCAAACATCCTTCATCGGTGTGGCACATCACCCACAAAGGATATACACATCCTGGGGCCTTGTCACCAAGCATCAATCACAGTTCACATCGTAGACCACACTCTCTCCCACACAGTTCTGCATGGTATATGCTGATGTAAAATGGCCTACATCTGTCGACAGAACACCACTCAGGACAAACCCCTAGTCCTGAAAAAGACCGTGTATTTCAATTGCCGTTTCCCTCCCTGCCCCAAAAGCATCCTGCAGTCACCGGCTTCACCTCACTCTTATACTTTCTTCCATTCCTTGAATCACGGTATGTCTACAAAAGAATACCATTAAGTCCACTCTACTCCATAGGGCTTCCCCCAATCATGAAGGGCCCGGGATTGTGATTTCCACTACACCTCCCAGTGAGAGAGGGCTTATATCTCATGGATGGAGTGGATGGGATTATTCTGCCTGCAGTTGCAGGCCCTCTCCAATCCCTGGGATGGCCATTGCCCATCATCGTCTCCTCACCAGATGACTTGGATGTTTACTTTGAGCTGTTGGGTAGGAGTTGCAGCTCCACTGAGATTCCAGGCACAGCTGACACATAGTTAGGCCAAAGGATCCAGTCTCTGGAAGTACACTTGTAAAGTTCAGCATCATATAGAGGTTAGAATAGAAGGGACTGATGGATCATGAGCAGGGAGGACTTATTTAAGTCCAACTCTATCACTCTCAGGAGCACAGATTCCAAAGTAGAGCCCTCTAATAAGACATCAAGCTCTGGGGCCATCCCCACTTAGGTATGACCTGTGTGTCTCTAGAGCCCACAGTAGTCCCTCTGTGTGGGGTGATATCCACTTTGGTGTTCTATGACATTCTACTGAGGTGTGCATAAGCGTTACCTCTGGGATAACCAAAATAGAACCCACAGATAAGGCATCAGTCTCTGGGGCTATCCCCCCTTATATAGGACCAGGGTGTCTCTGGAGCTCTCAGGAACCCCAATGAATGGAGTGATAGGCACTTAGATGTTCTATGAGCTCCTACTGAGGTATGCATAAGAGTTACCTCTGGGATGACCTCCCAACTCTCTTTGAAGTCTCTTAGCCACATGAGCCCAATTCTCTTTACCTTTTGCACATTTATTTAAGACCTTTTCCCAATCATGTTTCCAGTTCATACTTGGTATTTATCCCTCGATTGCAGGAAAGCTCATCCCCGGGAGTCATGTCCCATGTTAGAGGGGAGGTAATGCATTCATATGCTGAGTTTGGCTTAGAGAGAGGCCGTATTTGAGCAACAAAGAACCTCTCAGGTCGCAACCCTTAGGCACCCCATAACAGTAGGTTAAGTTTGAATTACAGGAGCAAAGACTCATGAGATTAGTCATCAATAACAAGAATCCATCAGTGGGCCATCCTCTTTTGCCAGACACTGCTCCTGCATTCAGAGGACTGTTGCTGCTCCCTTGGAGAATGTGGCAGATCACTCCAGGTTGGGAATTCAGATTCCCTCATTTATTGAGTGATTGTCTACACACCATGAACATGCTCCATCCCTTGATCATTTGAACAATTTTATGTATCTTTCATGTATATTCAGATGAACTTACTCCCATAAATTCCCCATCCCATACAACCCCTACCAATGATCCTCTGCAGCTCCCATTGTAACCCTTCTGTGATCTAAAACTTCTTTGGATATGAAGCCCATATAATAACCAAATACAATAAATAGGAAAAAGTAATAATAATTATAAGCTTAAATGCAAGGGATAAGTACAAGGAAACTTAGAAGAAAAAAACACTAAACTTATAATAAAATATAATTAGCAGATTGGGCCATTCAAAAAAATGAAAAAAAAATTCCTTTTTTAAAAAAATTGTTCTTTTTTCCTTTTATCATGGTATTATCAGATGTCCAGTGTAATTGGTCTAAATGTGGTAAACCAGGAGATATGAAAAAGGATTGCCAAGCCAAAACTAGTGTAAGTGCTCTATTTAGTGGCAATAATAATTCAATACCAAGTTGCATGTGTCTGAAATGCCAAAAAGGGTTACACTTTGCCAAAGAATGCCATTCTAAATAGCATAAAAATGGTAGTCTCTTTAATCAGTCGGGCAACTTTGAAGCGGGCCTTGCTCAAGGCCCTCAGACAAACAATATGAGCACATTTCCCAGCCTTGCTCAAATTTACCTAGTCAGCAAAAGAGCAGTTCACTCCAGCCTGTAACAGAAATTAAGGCAGTTACCAAAAGCTGTACAGCTTTCCATCCTTCCTCACCTGAAATTAAGTTTATTAGTCATTCACTGAGTATACCCAAAATTAAGAACAGGAATTAAAAGGCTTACCACTGTAATCTGAACTTTTAGCATAAGTGTACTCCTAAAGAGTAGTAATCCAAAATATACATGTAAAATATCTGTATAAAATGCTTAATTAGAGCTTAACTGTATTTAGGCTGTTTAAATTGTCCTGGATCATTGCTGATTATGAACAAAAGTGATTCAAAGAAAAAGCTTATATATTACAAGTAACACAGATTCCAGAAAACTTCTTAAAAACAGTAAAATCAAAGATGTGAAATGATGGAGGGCTTGAAGACAGCCTTACCAAAGGAGTGAAACTTATGGATCAAATTAGTAAGGTTTATGTTTCTGTTAGTGTGTCATAATTCTTTTGTCTTTGTCTGTTCAGTGTCAGTGTATATTTTGATACCTCTGGATGATAATATTAAATTGAAAAATGAAGATTACTATGAGAGCTCTATTCAAATGGCCAAAAATTAAATAAGTGCTTATATTAATATATAAATATGGAAATTAGTTTAAAATAATAAAAAGTTTTTTACTCAAATTAAATCATTATTCTAACAACTTTGTTTAATATTAATGGTAATTACATGTTGTCAGAAGTTTGCTTGGAAGTAGTTTCCAAAATCATTGTGGTAACTTAAATATGGAATGTATATAGAATGTGATTTTATTATTAAAGAAAAGAAAGCCATTTTATCCTAAGATAAAATAACTAGTTATTAAAACAAAGTAAAATGTGGGACTAAACATGAATAAATATAAAAGTGCAAAAGCCTTGTGCAAAAGGAATTTCTATGGTCAAAGCTAAGTAAAATTTAAGCAGTCTATCTATAAAAATTTAAAAGATTTAATGTCAAACACAGTAATAATAGAAAGTTAAAGTGTTATTTTTTCTCAAAATTTATCAAGTCAGTAGTCTGTTTTAGTAAAAGTTTACAAAGGTTTCTCCTCAAAAATCAGTTTGCAATAAAGAAGTCTGTTTATCAAAATGGCTTGTTCTACTTTAAACTTATCCTTTCCATGAAGAAACAGGTATTATCACATTTAAAAATAACACAGTGTTTGAACTTGCTTTCTCAAAGTGAAATCCTGAAAGATAGCTTTAATTTCAAACTGTCACAAATAATTTGGTCTTTTACCTAAAAAAAGTAAAATAATGAAAATAGTTAAATTCATGTGATGTCAGTTGAATGAAGTATTTAAAAATGTTGAAATAATAAAGATTAGACCGAAATAAATGAAATTGAGAACAGAATAACAATAGAGAAAATGAACATACCAAAAGCTCATTCTTTGGGAAGATCAATAAAATTGACAAACCCCTTGCTAGACTAACAAAGAAAAAAAGAGCGAAGATGCAAATAAACACAATCAGAAATGAAAGGGTGGAAATAACAAATGATCTCACAGAAATAAAAAGAATCAGAAGAGGATATTATGAAAAATTATATGCCAACAAACTAGACAACCTACATGAAATGGACAAACTTCTAGAAACACATAACCAACCTGCACTGAAGCTACAAGAAATACAAGAACTTAACAACCAATCACAATTAAGGAGAATGAGTCCATCATCAAAAATCTCCCAGCAAAGGAAAATCCAGGACCAGATGGCTTCACAGGTGAATTCTATCAAGCAATTCAAAAAGAATTAACCCCAATGCTGTTTATATTCTTCCAAAAAATTAAAGAGGAGGGAAAATTACTCAACACCTTTTATGAAGCCAACACCATCCTAATACCAAAGCCAGAGAAAGATTCCACAAGAAAAGAATGTTACAGACCAATCTCTCTAAAGACCATAGATGCAAAAATTCTCAACAAAATACTTGCAAATCGAATCCAACAGCATATCATAAGACTTATACATCACGACCAAGTGGGATTTATTCCTCCTATGCAAGGCTGATTCCACAGAAGAAAATCAATCAATGTAATACACCAAATTAACAAATTGAAAGAAAAAAAAACCACATGATCATCTCAATAGATGCAAAAAAGTCTTTCGACAAAATCCAACAACACTTTTGGATAAAAATATTTCAAAAGATAGGAATAAAAGGGAAATTCCTCAATATGATAAAAGGCATATATAAAAAATCCACAGCCAACATCATACTCAATGGAGAAAGGTTGAAAGCATTCCCTCTAAGATCAGGAGCATGACAAGGATGCCCACTGCCACCACTGTTATTCAATAGTGTACTAGAAGTTCTAGCTAGTGCAATTGGACAAGACAAAAAAATTAAAGGCATCCAAATAAGGAAGGAGGAAGTAAAATTCTCACTGTTTGCAGATGACATGATCCTGTAATTGGAAAATCCTGAAGTATCCATGACAAAGCTACTTAAACTAATAGATGAGTTCAGCAAAGTGGCAAGATACAAGATCAACATGCAAAAATCACTAATGATTTGTACACTACTACTGAACAACCTGACAAGGAAATCAGGAGGAAAATTCCATTTTCAATAGCAACAAAAGACTTAAATACCTAGGAGTTAATTCAACCAAAGAAGTACAGGACCTATATGCAGAAAACTACAAAACAATGCTGAAAGAAATGATAAAAGACCTAAATAAATGGAAAGACATTCCCTGTTCATGGATTGGAAGAATAAATATCGTGAAGATGTCAGTCTTGCCTAAACTGATTTACAGATTCCATGAAATACCAATCAAATTCCCAACAGCTTACTTTACAGAATTAGAGAAGGCAATTATCAAATTCCTCTGGAACGGTTAGTGCACCTGAATTGCCAAAAGCATTCTAAAAAAGAAGAGCAATTTCGGAGGAATTTCACTGCCTGACCATGAAACATATTACAAAGCTACAGTGGTCAAAACAGCATGGTACTGGCATAAAGATAGACATTTCAATCAGTGGAATAGAATTGAGAACCCAGAAATATACCCTCACCTATATAGTCAACTGGTTTTTCACAAACCTACCAAGCCCACATTAATGGGAAAAAAACTGTCTCTTCAACAAATGGTGTTGGGAGAACTGGATATCTATAACCAAAAAATGAAAGAGCACCCCTATTTCACCCCCTATACAAGAATCAACTCAAAATGGATCAAAGATCTAAATATAGAAGCCAGGACCATAAAATTATTAGGAGAAAATGTAAGGAAACATCTTCAAGACCTTGTAGTAGGTGGTGGTTCCTTGAACCTTACACCCAAAGCACGTGCAACAAAATAAAAAATAGATAATGGGGACCTCCTCAAAACTAAACACTTTTGCACCTCACAGGACTTTGTCAGAAAGGTGAAAAGCAGTCAACTCAATGGGAAATAATATTTGGAAATCACATATCTGATATGGGTTTAATATCCAGGATATATAAGGAGATGTTACAACTCAACAACAAAAAGACAAATGCCCCAATTAAAAAATGGACAAAAGACTTGAATAAACATTTCTCCAAAGAAGAAATACAAATGGCAAAAAAGCACATGAGGAAATGCTCAACATCACTCATGATTAGGGAAATGCACATCAAAACTACAATGAGATATCATTTTACATCCACCAGAATGGCCACTATTAAAAGTACAGATAACTACAAGTGTTGGAGAGGATGTGGAGAGTTAGGAACACTTCTTCACAGTTGGTGGGAGCGCAGAATGATATACCCACTCTGGAGGACAGTTTGGAAGTTCCCAATGAAGTTGAATATAGACTTGCCTGTGACCCTGCCATACCACTCCTGGGTATATACCCAGAGGAACTGAGATCAGTGACACGAACAGACATCTGCACAATGATGTTCATATCAAAATTATTCACCATTGCCACAATTTGGAAACAACCCAGGTGTCCATCAACAGATGAATGGATAAACAAACGGTGGTCTATTCACATGATGGAATATTATGTAGCTGTAAGAAGAAATGAAGGTGTAAAGCATATGGCAACATGGAAAAACCTGGAGGACATAATGTTGGGTGAAGCAAGCCAGACACGAAAGGACAAATACTGTATGAATGCATTACTATGAACCAAATATATTGTGTAACATCTTGTTTGTTCCAAAATATATATATATATAT
>JAKSZT010034709.1:0-48723 GCA_026826555.1 Tolypeutes matacus | reverse complement strand
ATATATTGTGTAACATCTTGTTTGTTCCAAAATATATATATATATATGTATCCATTACATTTATTTGAGAAATGTATATATTTATTCATCTGTGTTTACTTTTTAGTTCTTAATGGTTTATATTTTCAATTATTAAATGTACAAATAAAGTTTCAAAAAAAATAAAAATAAATAAACACGACAACAACAACAAGAAAAACCTAATAAGTTTGCTAGCAGCAACTCACTTTAAAAGAAAAGTAAAAGAATATTCTTCAGGCAGAAAGAAAATAATCTCAAGTTTCAAGTTTCAGGATGGATTGAAGAACAATATCTGCTAATTAAATTCGTATATCTAAAAGACTATTGAATGGATAAATTAATAATGATATCTGTGGCCTAGGACATCAATTAAGTGTTAAAATACACCATAAATTAATATGTAGCATAAGATGGGTAAATGGATATGTAGCAGTTTGATATCGTTATGAATTCCAAAAATAGATATTGAATTATGCTTGTAAACTGGTTTGTTAATCTGGGCATGATTAAGTTATTATAAGGGCTTTGACTGGGCCACAGTCAGTAGAGAGTTGAGCCCCTCCTCTTGGTGGGTGGGGTATCAAACATATAAAGACATGCAAAGGACAGAACTGCAGTAGTTTTGATGTTGGTGTTCTAATGAGCAAGGACAGAAGTCCCCAGGGAAAAGAGACAAGTCATTCACCTGACAGTTCACAGATGGTCTTGTGGTGAGAGGCAAGGCTTAGAGAACCTCATGGTCTACAGCTGATCTTGTGGAGGAAACAGAGGAGCTGAATCTAGAGAGAAATGCAGCCCTGCAAAGAGAGGAAACCAAGAAGCCTGAACCCTTGCAAATGTCGGCAGCTGTCTTGCTCCAAGATGGGGTAACTGACTTTGGTGAAGGAAGAAACTTATGCTTTATGGCTTGGTAACTATAAGCTTCTACACCAAATAAATACCCTTTATAAAGACCCAGAGATATCTGGTATTTTGCATTAGCACACCTTTGGCTGTGTAAGGCAGGATATAAAATGTCTTGAAATATTTTATTTGGCCAGTCAATAATAAATAATATGTGCAAATTTTGAAAGGCAAGCAAAACTGATATAAATTCCCTGGTAAACTTTAAAGAATATTAAATAGTGCATCTCATCCAAATAAATAGAAGAAAAAAATTCAACAAAAATAATCAGTCCTAAACAAAATATTCAGGATTTCATGCACTGACATGTTAGCTTTGGTCTGGGGCGACCTTACTCATGCATCTTTGGAAGCTGCACTTTTCTTCTTCTTCAGAAGCCTGAAGGTTCCAGGGTTGATTTCTGTGTTGTTGTTTTGTCCCCATGATAAATCAAGTGTTGTATCACTTCCCCATTTCCTAGTTATGAAGTCACCAAACTGGATGTGATGCTCCTTTGAAGCAAGAAGAACCATGAATGATAGAAAAAATTAAAAGGAGATATTGTTGCGCTTCCCAAATTGGACGCTTAGATGGTTGATATTGGATCTTTCGTCTTTTCTAATGAACACATTCAATGCTATAAATTTCACTCTCAGCACTACTATTTCTGCACCTCACAAACTATGAAGAAGCATAGGACATAAAGAAGCATAAAGAACCACATAACAAAATGCTTGTGATTGAAGCTATATCCAGTTCCACAAAGTACAGACTAAAGATGAAGGCAGATTATGTCAGAAAGTTGGGAACGTATTTTCTCTGCATGCAAGCATTGTTTCCTCAATATAACACTTCTATGAAAGGAGCTACACTTTAAAGAATTTGCATCATGCTTACCTACGCATGAGTTTATCTAGGTAAGGAGAAAAGAATGAAGGCAATGACTTTTACCAGTTTGTGCCACATGGTAGTCCTCCCCTTTAAGGGTAATGAGTGTGAAGTTTTCTTAGAAATTCAAACTCATGTGATACCTGAGAAGTAATCCTTCAGAGAAAGCGTTTGGGATTTCATGAATTTGGGAAAGCTAGAATCACATCAAAGAAGCATGCAGGAGTAAAACCCTGTGTATGAAAGGAATATTGGCAATTCTTCAGCCAGGTATTAAATCTCATTGAGCATGAATTATTCATACATTAGTTAGTATCATAATGAACATGGGAATGCTTCCATCTGAAATAAAACCTCATGGAATATGAGAAAATTCAAACTAGAGAGAAACCATATGAGTGTCCTGAATATAGTCGGCTCTTTACAGTCATTTTTACTCTTCATTTTAAAAGTCATACAGTGGAACAAGCATAGAAATGTAATACATCTGGGAAAATTTTCAACCTAACAGAAAACCTCTTTATTCATCAGAAAATTCTTACCAAATAGAAATCATATATAGGTGGGAAAGCATTAATTCAAATGTCAAATCTCAGATACAAGAGAATTCCAACTGCAAAGAAAGCCTATGCAAATATGACATGTAAATGCCTTTAGGTACAAATCAAATCTTCCAGAACATGAAAAAACACATAATAGACAGAAACAAAATTAATGTAAAGAATGCAGAAAATCCTACAGCCAAAAGCATCAGTTCATTAAACATCAGAGCATTCATTTCTGAGAAAAACCCTATATATGCAATGAATGTGGAAAAAAATTCAACCAGAAGGAAAACTTCATTAACAATCTGAGAATATATACTGGAGAGATTACCTATGAATGTGATGGATGTGGGAAAGTTCTCATTCAGAAATCAAGCTTCATTACACACCAGAGAAGGCAAACTGGATAGAAACCCTATATAGGTAAGGAACGTAGGAAAGCCTTCAGTAGCAAATCAAATCTCTCTGAGCATGAGAATATTCATAGAGATGGGAAACCCTAACCATGTAAGGAATGTGGATTAGCCAGATTCCGTATCTCATTAAACATTACAACATTCATACTGGAGAGAAACCCTGTAAATATAATGAATGTGTATCTCCAAAGAATCTCCACTTCCAGTCTGTGCAACTTGTTGTCAATCTTTTAAGGAAGCAGATGTGACTGTGCAATTCAGAATGTCTTCTCCTCTTGGAAAAGTGCACTTGCATTTGTTCATAGATCTGGCCTCCCACATCTTCTTCCACACTCATCTGTGTTTAATTTGTAACCACTCATTTATGCATCAGAACTCGAGATTTCTCTTAATTTATATAAAGATGGGGTTTCCACTTATTTCAAATTATCCTGGTTATTTTCACACATTCTTCAATCCATTAAATTCTCGGTAAGCATTGAAAAAATTACCATTTAAAAAATAATGTTTCGCATTTTTGTAGCATTTTCTTATTAAGCACCCCAACTATTGATTTTTTTTTTCAATTTTTTCACCTGATTCTGATGTGGATTCAAGTTTAACAACCACTGAACTACAGTGGCCTGCTTTCAACTTAACTCCAATTTTTCTTGTAATTTAAATCAGAAATGATCCTTTCATAATTAATGATATATACCTAAACTCAAATATATTAAGTTAGAAATTTTATTTATATTCTTAACCTATACTCCAATATTTTTCTCATATGTGATAGGGTGTGGGATGGATGAAACTAGAGAATGCATGTATTTGCAAACAGAAAAATTGTACCCAAATAATCTGCCAATGCAGGTAATTCTGAGGAAGGAGGAATGGGGGTTGTAGCTAGAGAAGGAATTTGGCTGTGTGCCATAACAGACATAAAATATTATTATATTTTTGAGTAGATAATTTGGTTATAATTTAAATGAAATTATGAAAATAGTACACAATGAAATCATACAAAGTAGTTGATTTGAACATATTAATTTGTATCTGCAACATTACTGGGGTGGCACTTTCCCTCACTTTAGAAATACTCTCCCCCATAAAGGAAAAGTGCCCACTCCCCTTTGCCCCCTCCCCAGCTGACTGAGCGGTTGGAGACCTCAATCAGCAAGAGTGAGCACAGAGCACGAGGAGCATAGACACGACGATGTGATGTCCACACTGCTCTCTACACGTGTATGGTTAGAGGGCTGTTAGCACCACAGGAGAAGACTGACTTCCTGCTGCTTACTCCTAAGTGAAGACTGGCTAGAGTGACTCACATCAGTAACTGACACTGTGAGTGCTGAGCATGGCTTTCTCCTTGTCCTCCTTTGTGGATCAAGAACCTATGACGATGGTTTTCATTGGGGCTCTGAGAGTTTGGTTCCCAAACAGGACATTCCTGGCTTGGAGGACCTGCAGTGAATATGTGTTAGAGTCCTCCTTCTCCAGTTGTTCAAGTGCTTCTTCCCATCCAACCTCTCCATTGTCTTCTGGGATTGAAGAGGTGTGCATCATTTTCAACACTGTTAAAAACGTGTTGAAATTTTGATATTTAATTAGTCTGAGAAATATCTGGCATCGGCACCCTCTGAGGTTTTCTGCAAACATGAAACCATCTCACAACCTCACTTCTCTTCTTGCCAGCCATATGCCCAAGTACTTTCTGGGATTCCTGGACTATTTTTTAGGGTCACTGGCCTAATGTTGCTCATTCTGGTGATGTTATTTGTGTAGCCAATGCTTTAATGTGTATTTTGATATTTCCTTCCTGACACCAATATGGTTCATCTTGGATTGCTCTTTCTTTAGCTGCCCCAAGATTGGAGAAGGTGAATGTAGAACTGGAAACAGGACACCTGAGTCTATGCCTGAGACCCAAAAGTGATACAGTAAGAACAGCCTCCTCAGAGGGTCAATGCTGGAGGCCAAGGGAAGGAGGGAAGGGCAATAGGAGCAGGAGCAGGGAGTCTCCTCTCTGTGCCCTGACACCTGTGTTGTACCAGACCCGAGGTCCCACGCTTTTATCAGTCCCTGCCCACCTCCCAAACCCTGCCTGAGACAGGTACATCATAGTGGGGTATCTATGATTTTATACAAGTCACCAAACAATGTAATTCCCCTGCCTGACTCCCTGTCTTGCAGGCCTTGCTGGCCAATTGCACTTCCCCCTCCATCTTACCAGTACTCAATCCTGCTTAGTCTGGAGACACACAAAGTTTACAGGTGAATTCACTGGACAGCAGGTTAACACTGCCATTTGGGAACAGGGTAGCTCTCCAAACCTGTATCCCTAGCACTTTGAGTTTCCCAAGTGCTTCCAATGCAAAATACCAGAAATAGGTTGGCATTTATTGGAATTTATTAGGGTTAAAGCTTACAGTTCTGAGGCTGTGAAAATATCCAAATCAAGGCATCATCAAAAACGGTGTCTTAACAAGGGTCAGCTGCTGCTGAACTCCTCCCAAGGTAAAATGTTCGACCTCCCTGTCTGTCTCTGCCTTCCCCTTCAAACTCATTTTGTCCCTGAGCTCAGCAGTGGGCCATTAGACATAATTGTTCACAGCTATCCCTTTTCCTCTGGCCTGGATGTCTTCAGATTCAAGCTGCTCCATGACTGCAGCCTCTGGCCTCTCCCTCTGCCTCTCAGGTTATGTCTTCTCCCCAGCTGTAAGATATACTGGAGACCTCTCCCACATGGCAGCACTCTTTGTGTGTTCCTCATGTGTAGGACTTCCGCCAAAGAATTGGGGTCCATCCTGGTGCCTGAAAACTAATCAGGGGTCCTTAACTAAACTAAAGCATTCCAACAAAAAGTGACCTAATCAAAAGGACCCTTATATGAATCTAACCAAATTGTCCTACATAGAAAAGGCTTACACACAGAGCAATGGATTCATAAGAACATACTTTTCCGTAGCCAACACAAGACTCAAACAAGGGCATTAAACCAGGGCCCAGGGATCAGGAGAGATCTGCTATGTCTGGGAGAAATATGAACTCATAAAGTAGTGGCTGTACTTTGGGTGTGGGCATCATTGAGCAAACTGGGGTGCTGACCACCATTGCACTGTGAAGTGGAACACTTCATATAAACAACAACTCCTATGAGAAAAATTTAATGGAAACTTTATTAATGTCTGGGATGTGCTCTTTAGGAAGAGTCACGCCTAAAATCTGGAGGATGCAGCCTTTATAGAATTTCTTCCCGTGCATTCCCAATATTCCTGCATGTGCCAAGAGACAGGATTGGTAGGTTTATACACATACATTTTTATATAAGTTTCTGAGCAAAGCAAGCAAGCAGAATTACAGAAGTGGATATTTGCCATTAGCATCTCAGCTGGGGGGTTTGTGATTGAACTTTTCCCAGCATGAGTTGGCACCATTCCAACATTAGGTCTGCCATTCCCCAATTAGGCCTGGGTGGGTTTCTGGGTTTTTAACGACCACACATATTTTATAAGCTTGGGTTTCCTGCTGGGGAGAATTGGTGTGGTCTTGTTTCCTTTTCATTACCTGCTCCTGTAATGGCATTAATCAAACCATTTACTCTGCGTCAGTAGCAAAAGGTGTGTAGTGAGAGTGTAGCACCATTAGTTTTACTGCATGTATTCTTTTTTGAATATAGGAAGTGAGACAGTTAATGAAATAATGGCCCACTAGAAATCCTAGCATAATGAGGACAAGTGGACTTGCAGGAGTAGTGATTAAGGTAGTTAGTCATGGAGGCCATGAATACAGGCTTTTGTACCAGTTTGTACTTTTTTTTCTGAGTTCTTCTCATTCCTGTAGCCTCTTTCCGACTAATGAGAGGCTTTCCTTTATCACTCCTGAGTGGTTAGCATAAAAACAGCAGGTTTCGCCTATGGCCATACATTGTCCTCCCTCTTTTAAAAATAATAGATCTAACCCACAACTATTTTGCAGAAGCATTTTGGCCAGAGAGGATAAGGAATTTTTGAGATGACTAACTGATTTTTCTAACATTTTTAGGTCTAAGTCAACTTGAGTGGATAAGGTGTTAAAATTTTCTTTACAGTGATCATGGCTGCCATTGACAAGGCTGCTGAACCCCCGACCCCTAGGCTGATCATAATGGGAATGAGAATAGGAACTCATTTAAACTGACTCATAGTCCTAAAATGCTCGCATCCACCATCACCTGAATACCAGTATACCTGTGGGATGATACGCACCAGGATGCAAACGACTGGGTATTTTTCAGTCTTAGATTGTGACAAGGTTTGGGGGGAGAGACAAGGGGAGATTCCTTGGGTACAGGTGAACCAGATGCCATTGGGGCTTTCCAATAATAGAATTCACCAGTTTTGTCAGAGAAAACAGCTGATGAACATTGGGTCCTAGGAAGGTTGCATTGATTTTGCTTGAGGAGGGGTTGAAACAGGTACCGTTACCTTGTAAGTCCCCCAGAGTTAGAATTGGCTTATGACCTCACTTACATAAACTTTGGCCCTCGTTTACTGAAAACTCTTGTACATACAATGATGTATTGGGGATAGTGCCTCCATCTGCTCCTATTCCAATGTAACAAGGGGGTGGGGGTTTAGGCACAACCAGCAATCGTTGGTGGCATTTGGCTGGTTCTCATTTAAGACAGTGATGACAGAGTACAACATTGACAACAAGGGGGTTCTGGGGGGTTTTTGCTTAGGTGTCCTTAAGGGTCCTGTTTTTCTTTTGGGTAGATTTACCGGTTCTGGGTTAAGGACAATGTCCCAGTTGGGGCCCACTGGATTGGGTGCAGGGGTTTTTAGAATACCCTGTTGGATTGTATACTCAGCTCCAGGATCTTGACCAACATATAGTCTGAGGCCCCATGTTTTGCCTCCTACCCAGATATTATTGATACAGATGTGAATGGGGTTTCCGGAACCTATGGTTGGGTTCTGAGGCTTTGTTACCCTGAAGAGGCTGATCGCAGTATTTCTGGAACTCCATGGGGCCAGGGTTTCACAAGCCCATTGAGCACAGTGGTACTGTCCTCGAATATGGCATTCTCGAGTCCCCTCTGCAGGGCAGGTATAGTGTATTTAGGCCAAGGAAGCCTGTGTAGCCTGTGCAAGCCCGTGAAGTACAGGAACACTCTGATGTCTGTGAGAATGTAGAGGCCTGTGGAATCCATGGAGCTGATGGTGGCCATGGAGACTGTGAAACCCGTGGAAGTTTGTGGAGTCAGTGCAGGCCTAAGGAACCAGTTGAGCACATAGTGTCTGTTCATTACTGGGGAGGCAGGGGAGCCCATGAAGGCCTGTGCTGCTTCTGCATTCCCACGCACCCTGTTGAGTCTTTGAAACTCTTCTAGACCATGTAGGCTGAACACGCTCTTGGAACCTTTGGAGTACATGGAGCCCGTGGGGGCTGTGGATTCTGTGCATCCTGTTGAGCCTGTGCATATCCATGGAGAGTGTTGAGCACGTGGAGCCCATGTAGCCAGTGGAGTCTGTGGAGACTGTGGAGCCTGTGCATATCTCTGGAGCCTGTGGAGTACGTCGAGCCCATGGAGCCTGTCGAGACCATGCAGCCCAAAAAAACCTGTGTAGCCTATGCAGGCCCCTAGAGGCCATTGACATTTGTGGAGCATGTGCTACCTGTACAGACAGTAGAATCCATGGAGACTCTGGAGGCTGTGTAGGCCAGAGAAGCCTGTGGGGTCTTTGGAGCCTTTGGAGGCCCATGAAACCTGAGGATGCAGTAGAGTCTGTAGAAGCTGAGGATTATGTGGACCACAGTGTAGTCGGTGGAGCCCATTGTGGCCCATGGAGCCTATGAGGCTTGTGCAGGATAATGGAGCCTGTGTTGCCTGGGGAGCCTCTGAAGACTGTGAATCCACATGGAAGTCATGGAGGCCTTGGACATCATGGACCCCATTGAGCATGAATTAACCCTAGAGGTTTTTGGAGCCTCTTTACGGCCATGGATCCTGTTGAGATATTGAAGCCATTGGAGAACATGCTGCTTATGCAAGCCCAGGGAGACTGTGAAATACGTGCAGCCTGTGGAGCCCATAGAACCTGTGGAGTTGGTGGAGTCTGTGGAGCATGTGTATACCTATGAAGCCTGTGGAGAACGTGGAGCCCAAGGAGCCTGTGGAGTCTGTGCACTGCATGGAGGCATGTGCTAGAGGCCGTTGACACCTGTGGAGCATGTGGTGCCTCTGGAGACCATAGATTCCATGGAGGCTATGGAGGATGTTGAGGCTTGTGGAGACCGTGGGCACTTTGGGGACTGTGGAAACCCATGAAGTCTATGGAGCCTGTGTAACACATTGAGTCTAGCCTGAACTGTGGAGCCTGTGGAGCCCATGGAGTCTATAGAGGCCTGTGGAGAGTGTGCAGGTCTCTGGAGGAGGTTGAAGCCACGAGCCCAAGAAGTTTGTCAAGACGGCGGATTTCACAAAGCCCATGGAGCCCTTGAAGTCTGGGCAGGCCCAGGGAGCTTATGGAGCCTCTACAGGCCTGTCGATCCTGTGGAGCTCGTCGAGCCCATGGGGACCATTGAACCTGTTGAGGTATGGACTCCAAGGACACTACAGCGAATTTGAAGCCTGTTAAGGGCATGTAGCCCTTTGACACTTGTGGAGGCTATGGAACCTGTTGAGCCTGTGGAGATTGCGGTACACTTTGAGACCTGAGGAGACTGTAGAGTCCATAAGGCCTGTGGATTATGTGGAGCCAATATAACTGGTGGAGCCCATGGAGTCATCAAGGACTGTTGTGCCCATGGAGCCTGTGGAGACAATGGAGCCCATGGAGGTCTTTGGAGGTTTTGCAGTCCCATGAAGGACAGGGAGACTGTGAAGTCTGTGAGAATATAGAGGCCTGTGGAAATCATGGAGCTGATGAAGCCATTGAAGCTGTGAAACCTGGGAGGCCTGTGGAGACTTTGAAGGCCTGAGGGCCCTATGGAGCCCATGGTAACTTTGCAGGGCTGGTGAGCCTGTGGAGATCATGGAGTCCTGAGGAGCCTGTAGAGTTCTAAAGACCCCATGGAGCCTAAGGCAACTAGGTATGCCCCTGGAAAATGTGCAGCCTGTGCAGAAACTGGAGCCCATAGAGCCTATGGAACCCATGGTGCCACTGGAGCCTTCAGAGACTGTATATCTCATGGAGGCCATGGAGCCTGTGCAGGCTCATTGTACAGGAAGAGCATATTGAGGCCATGGAGGAATGGGGAACCATGGGCCTGATGGAGGTTATGTAGGCCCATGAAGACTGTGGAAGCTGTAGAGTCAAAAGAATCTGAGAATCATGTGGATGCCTGTGGAGTCATCAGAGCCAATTTTGAGCCATGGAGACTATGAAACCTGTGCAGGCTGAAAGAGCCTCTGGAAACTAGGGTGCCTCTGGGGACTGTGAAGCCACATGAATGCCATGGAGGCCTTGGAGGTCATGGAGCCCATGGAGCATGCATTGCCCACAGAATGCTGTGGAGACTCTGGACTCCCTTGGAGCATGTTGAGCCTTTGAAGCCCATGAAGACCATTCAGCCTGTGCACGCCTATGTAGTCTTGGAGCATGTGGAGACTGTGGAGCCTATAGAAAGTGTGCTGTCGTGGATCTTGTGGAGCCTGTACATACTCATGAATCCTCTGGATCACGTGTAGCCTGTGGAGCCCTTGAAACTTTTGGAGCCTTAAGTGGCCTATAGACCTGATGGAGGCTATGGCAACTGTGTAGGCCTGTGGAACACGTGGAGCCTGTGGAGCCCCTGGAGCTCACGGAGCCCATGAAACCCATGGAAACATTGGTGCCTGCAGAGCCTGCATATCTCAGGAAGGCCAGGAAGCCTGTGTGGGTTATGGAGCCTGTGGAGCACATGAAGTCTATGGAGCCTATAGAGCCTTTGGAGTCCATGGAGAATGTGGAGACTCTACACACCCATGGAGCCTGTGGAGAACGGGGAGACTGTGAAGCCTAGATATAATTATGGAGCCTGTGGAGCACATGGAGCCCATAGTGGTGGTGGAGTCTGGGCAGCTGTGGAAGCCTGTGGAGCCTATACAGGCTCCTAGAGGCCATTGAATCTTGTGGAGCATGTGATGCCTGTGATGATGATAGATTCCATGGAGACTGTGGAGGCTCTGTAGGCCAGTGGAGCCTGTGTAAACTGTTAAGGCCATGTTGTTCGTGGAACTGGTGGAGATTCTGGAAACCATGGAGACCGAAGAGCCCATGGAGACTATGGAGCACAACGAGGCCTGTGGATCCTGTGCATTCCCGTGTAGTATAGGGAGACTGTGAAGTCTGTGAGAATATAGAGGCCTGTGGAAACCATGGAGCTGATGGAACCCAAAGAGGCTGTGAAATCCGTGTATGCATGTGGAGACTGAGGTCGCCTGAGGACCCTGTGGAGCCCATGGTAACTCTGTAGGCCTAGGGAGCCTGTGGAGCCCATGGAGGCTTGTGGAACCTGCAAAATCCTACAGATCTCATGGAACCTATGGCACCTGTGCAGGATTGTGGAACATGTGGGGTCTGTTGAGCCACTGGAGCTCAAGTAGTCCACGGAACCCATGGAGCCTGAGGAGCCTGCAGAGCCTGTATATCTCATGGAAGTCATGGAGCCTATGCAGCCTCATGGTGATGGAAGAGCCTGATGAGGCCATAGAGGAATGTGGGTCCCGTGAAACTCATGGACATTATGTCAGGCCATGAAGCATCTGGAGACTGTAGAGTCTGAAGAAGCTGAGGATTATGTGGACTCCTGTGGAGTCTGTGGGACCCATTTTGTGCCACAGAGACTCTGAGGCCTGTGCAGGTTCATGAAGCCTGTGGAGACAGTGGAGCCTCTGGAGACATTAAAGCCTCATGGATGCCATGGAGGTCTTGGAGGTCATGGAGTCCATGGAACATTCTTTGCTCCTGGAGGCTTGTGGATTCCGTTCACGCCCATAGAGCATGTGGAGCATTTGAAGCCCTTGAGACCATGCAGCCTTTGCAGGCCCATGGAACCTGTGGAGCATGTGAATCCTGTGGAGACTATAGAAACTGTGGAGTCAGTGGAGCCTTTGGAGCCTGTGTGTATCCAGGGAGACTGGAGCTTGTGTAACATGTGGAGCCCATGGAGGCTGTGGAGAATGTAGAGACCTATAGAACTTATGGAACCTATGGCAACATGCAGACCTGTGGTATATGTGGATCCTATGGAGCCTGTGGAGCCTGTGCACACCCAATGAGCCTGTGGAACACAGAGATCCCATGAAGCCTGTGAAGTCCGTGGAGCCTATGGAGCCTGTTCATACCCATGGAGCCTGTGGAGAATATGGAGCCCATGGAGGCTATGGAGTCCATGAGCCTGTGGAGACTGTGCATAACTATTGAGCCTGTCGAGTATGTGCAGCCTGTAGAGCCTATAGAAGCTGTGGAGTCTGTGGAGAATGTAGAGCATGTGTATACCCAAGGAGCCTGAGGAGAACGTGGAGCCCAAGGAGGCTGGTGTATCCGTGCAGCATGTGGAGGAATGTGTAGCATGTGAAGGCCCCTCGATGCCATGTACACATGTGGAGCATGTTTTGCCTGTGGAGACCATATATTCCATGGAGGCTGTGGAGGCTGTAGAGGCCAGTTGAGCCTGTGGGCCCATTAGGGATTTTGGAAGCCCATGAAACCTGTGGAGCCTGTGTAAACCATTGAGCCTATGCAGACCTGTGGAGCCTGTGGAGCCCGTGGAGACTATAGAGGCTTTTGGAGCCTGTGCAGACCTGTGGAGTTGGTTGAGGACATGGAGCCCATGAAGATTGTCAAGGCTGTGGAGGTCAAATTGTCTGTGGAGCCCTTGAAGCCTGTCCAGGCCCAGGTAGCTTGTGGAGCCTGTACAGTACTGTGGATCCTGTGGAGCTCATCAGGCCCATGGGGCCCATGGATCCTGTTGAGGTATGGACTCCAAGGACACAACAGAGAATGTGGAGCCTGTTAAGGGCATGTAGCCCATTGACACCTGTGGAACCCATGGAGCCTGTTGAGCCTGTGGAGAATGCGGCACCCATTGAGGCCTTAGAGCCTGTGGGTTCTGTGGAGCTGATAGAGCTGGTGGAGCCTGTGGAGGTTCATGGAGCCTGTGTACCACTTTGGAGCCTGTGGAGGTTCATGGAGCCTGTGGACCCTGTGTAAACCATGGAGCCTATGCAGAACTGTGGAGCATGTGGAGCCCATGGAGACTGTAGAAGCATGTGGATCCTGTTCAGGCCTGTGGAAGTGGTTGAGGCGATGGAGAACATGAAGTCTCTCAAGTCCATGGAGTTCAGAAAGCCCATGGAGTTTTCTGTGCAGGCTCAGGGTGCTTGTGAGCCTGTACAGGCCTGTGGATCCATGGGTCATTTTGAATTATGTAGCCCAAGGACACTATAAAGTAAGTGCAGCCTGGGGAAAACATGTAGCCCATGGACAGCTGTGGAGCCTATGGAGCCAGTAGAATCTGTGATGACTGAGGAGCCAAAGTAGTGGTGCAGCCCATGGGGTCTAGAGAACTGTGGAACCCATGGAGCCCAGTGAGCTCATGGACGATGTACAGGCCAGTGGAACCTGTGAATCTGTGAAGTCCATGGAATCCATGGAGCTGGTGGAGCTTCTGGAGGCCAAGGAGAATGAAGAGCCTGTGATGACTATGGAGCCCAAGGAGGCCGGTGGAGCCTGTGTAAATCTGTGAAGGAGAGGGAGACTGTGAAGTCTATGAGAATGTAGGGGCAATTGGAACCCATGGAGCTGATGGAACCCGTGGAGGCTGTGAAACACGTGGATGTCTGTGGAGCCTGTGTAGACCAGAGTACCCTGTGGAGTCCATAGTGTCTGTGCAGTACTGGGGAGCCTGTGGAGCACGTGGAGGCCTGTGGATCCTGTTTAGGCCTATAACCCACTAGAGCCCATGGCAGCTGTGGAGGCCTGTGGAACATGTGGGGCCCATGGTGTCACAGGTGCACATGGAGCCCATGGAACCCGTGGAGACTGTGGAGCCTACAGAGCCTCTATATCTCATGGAGACCATGGAGACAATGCAGGCTCATGGTGCTGGCATAGTCTGTTGAGCCCTTGGAGAAATGTGGAGTCCATGGAGCACATGGATGTTATGTAGGCCCATGGAGACAGTGGAGGCTGTGGAGGCTGAGGAGGCTGAGGATCTGGAGGAGGACTGTGGACCCTACGGTGCCCATTTTGTGCCATCGAGCCATTTGGGCTGTGCATGCTCAAGGAGCTTCTGGAGGCTGTAGAGCCTTTATAGCCTGTGCAGACACATGGAGCCCATGGAGCATGCATTGCCTGTGGAGGCCTTTGGTGCCTATGAGACCCATGGAGCTGTAACTCCAAGCAATGTCCTAGCTGCCAAGGAAGTGTGTATACTGCTTAGTTTTGAAAACTGAAGAAACCACTCCATTGGCATATTACTAGGTAAATGCAGGCTTTTGACATTGTGAGTGACAGTTAGTGCACAGCAGCCAGGGTAACCAGGATCTTACTTAACTTTCAAAGTTAAGTACCTAAACTATTCACAGATATTAGGTAAAACCAGTGTCTTGAAGGTGATTGTACATGGAAACACATGCATAACAGGAAATTAAACACAAATCTTACTTATATTGCTAAAGTGAAGGAACTAAGCATTGGCATATCGTTGACATTGGTTGTAAGTGAAAACAAGGGTATCAAAGCCAAAGAAAGAAGTATTTTTCTTACTTTACAAATGTGAAAACCACCTGGATTCACAGAGCTTTATGTTAAAACCAGGGTTTTGAAGATCATTGTAACTCCAAGCAAGTGCATAGATGCCAATGAAATGAGTATCCTGTTTTGTTTTGAAAACTGAAGAAACCACTGCATTGACATAACATTAGGTAAAAGCAGGATTTGACATTGTTTGTGAGTGAAAGCAAGTGCATAGAAGCCAAAAAACAAGTATCTTACCTACCGTACAAACGTGAAATACCTCCTGCATTCACAGAGAGGTCAGTGGCACCAGTGTGTTGAAGTTCATTGTAAGAGAAAACACGTGCAAAGCAGCCAATGAAACAAATTTCTATATAGGTTATCTAAAGTGAAGAAGCGAGTGCATTCACCGAGCATTAGATAAAAACAGTGCTTTGAAGCTGAGTGTAAATGAAAACACATGCAAAGCAGCCAAAGAAACTAGAATCTTACATAGATTTCAAAAAGGAAGGAACTGCAGCATTCACATAGAAAAAGCAGTGTTTTGACATTAGTTGTAAGTGACAACAAGTGCATAGCAGCAGAGGAAAGAAGTATTTTATTTACTTAAAAAAATGAAGACCTCTGCATTGGCAGAGCATTAGGTAAATGCAGGTTTTTGACATTTTGAGTGAAAACAAGTGTATAGCAGCCAAGGAAACAAGTATCTTATTTACTTTTCAAAGATGAAGTATCTCCTGTATTCACAGAGTGTTAGGTAAATACATTGTTTGAAGGTGTTATAAGGGAAAACACATGCATAGCAGAAAATGAAATACCAATCTTACTGAGTTTTCAAAAGTGAAGAAACGACTGCATTTGGTATAGCATTAGGTAAAAGCGCTGTTTTGACATGGGTTGTAAGTGAAGTCAAGTGCATAGCAGGCAAGGAAATAAGGGTCTTTCTTAAATGTGAAGAAGATATTGGATTCACAGAGCTTTAGATTAAAAAACAGGTTTCGAAGGAGTTGTAACTCCAAGCAAGTGCATAGCTGTCAATGAAATGCGTATCCTATTAGTTCTAAAACCTGAAGAAACCACTTCATTGGAATAGCATTAAGTAAAAGCTGTGTTTTGTCATTGTGCATGAAAGCAAGTGCATAGGAGCTGTGTTAGTCAGCCAAAGGGGTGCTAATGGGAAATACCAAAAATGAGTTGGTCTTTATACAGGGTATTTATTTGGGGTAGAAGTCCACAGATACCAGGCAATGAAGCATTAAGTTTCTTCTCTCACCACAGTCCATTGCCACTTGTTAGAACAAGACAGCGGCCGGCATTTGCCAGAGTTTAGGCTTCTGGGGTTCCTCTCTTCCCCAGGTTGCATCTCTCTTTGGGCCTAGCTCCTGTTTCCTCCACAAGTTCAGCTGTAGACGACAGGTGAAAGGCTTGCTTCTCTTCTCCTGGGGCCTTGTTTCCAACATTGAAAATGATGCTCAAAAGACTGCTTCAACTGTCCTTTGCCTTGCCTTTTATATTTGATTCCCCCACCAATCAAGGGGTGGGGTTCAATGCCCTGATGATGTGGTTCAGTCAATGCCCTCATCATAACTTAATCATGCCCTGATTAACAGATCAATTTACAACCATGATCCAATTATATTTTTGGAATTCATAATTACATCAAATTCCCCAATGGTTACAGCAGCCAAACAAACAAGTATCTTACTTACATTTCAAACTTGAAGTTCCTCCTGTATTCACATAGAGTTATGTGAAACCAGTGTCTTGAAGTTGATTTTAAGTAAAAACTCATGCAAAGCAGCCAATGAAACAAGTCTCTCTCTCTGTTCATTCTCTAAACTGAAGGTCCAACTGTATTCACTGAGCATTAGGGAAAAGCCCTTGGAAACTATATAAACTGTGGAGTCCATGGAGCCTGTGGGGACTCTGGAGACCGTGGGGCATGTGGAGGTCTGTGGAGCCAATGAAGCCCATGGCAACAGTGTAAGCCTGTGGACCCTGTGCCAGCCAGTGTAGTGTGTGTAGCATTTCAAACACAGGGAGCCTGTGGAGCTTCTGCAGGCCTGTTGACCAATTGGAACCCATGGAGCTTGTGCAGGCCCAGGGGGATTCTGGAGGCTATGAAATTTGTTGAGTCCGAGAAGTCTGGTTGAGGCCATGGAGACGGTGGAGCCTGTGCAGGACCTTGGAAAATGTGGAGTCTGTGGCCACTGTGATGCCTGTGGAGCCAATAGAAGCCTGTGGACTCTGTGCAGACCATGGAGATCATGGAGCCCATGGATTTTGTGGATGCATTGGAGCCTGTGTTGCCTGTGGAGCCTGTGGACAGCTATAGAGCCTGTGGAGCACATAAATTCTGTGGAGCCCATGAAGCATGTGTAGCCTATACAGGCCCATGGAGCCTGTGGAGCCTGTGCAGACCAGTGGAATCTATGGAGACTGTGGGGCCCTTGGACAGTATGGAGCCTGTTCAGTTCCATGGGGCCTGTGGAGCCATTGCCACCCTGGTATTAGTGGATGTCAGTGGAGCACATGGAGACCATCGCACCAGTAGACCTGTTGAATTCTGTGGAGCCAATGGAAACCATAGAGTCTGAGAAGCCCCTGGGGCATGTGGATCCCATGGATCACATTGAGGCCTGTGGAGCTTTGGAACATGTGGAGACCCATGGAACCATTAGAGCCCATTGAGCCCATGGAGACTGCACACGTGTGGAGCCTGTGGAGCCCATGAAGCCCATGGATGACTGTGGAGATTGTGCATGCCCTTGGAACCTTTGGAATTGTGGAACCCATGGAATCTTGTGGAACCCTTGGAGCCCATGAAAGCTTGTGGAGCCTGTGGAACATGTGGAGCCTGTTCAGGCTGTGAAGGTGAAGGAGAACATAAAGTCCCATGGAGCCAGTGGAAACTGTGGAGCCCATAAGCCTCTGGGGTCCTTGGAACCTGTGTAAACTATGGAATCCATGGAACATTTGGAGCCTGTGGAGTTTGTGGAGACTGTGGAAGCCTGATGAGTTTTGCAGGTACATGGAGCCTGTGTAGCCTATGGAAACAGTGGAGACTTTGGAACACATGGAGGCCTGTGGAGCCTGTGCAGGCCCATGTAACCTGTGGAGACTGTAGAGCCTTTGGAGCCTGTGGAGCCCATTGAGTCAGTGGAGCATGATGAGCCTGTGCATACCCATGGAGCCGGAGGAGCACATGGAGTCCCTGGAGACCATGAAACCCATGGGGATCAGGGATTCCATGGAGTCCTGAGTATCTATGGAGCCAATGGTGACTGTGAAGACAGTTGAGGCCTGTGAAATCTGTGCATCTCATGAATCCCATGGGGTCCATGGAGCGTGCTGAGGTATGGAGATCGAGGAGAATGTGGAGACAATGGAGCCAATTGAATGTACGTAGCCAATGGATGCCAGTGGAGTCCATGAAGCCTGTAGAGTCCTTGGAGCCAGTGGAGGTCTGTGGAGCCTATGAAGTGCCCTGGAGGCCACTGATATCTGTGGATCATGTGCTCTCTGTGGAAACCGTAGAGTCCATGTAGCCTGTGGATGCCATGGAGGCCAGTGAACCCTGTGGGTCCTTTGGAGCCTGTGTAAGCCCATGAAGCCAGTGGAGACTGTGTAACCCATGGAATCTATGTAGAAAAAAAATTTCAGCAAATATAGTCAGTCAAAACAAAGTGTTCAAGATTTCTATGTTTGTCATTTAGACATTTATTCTGGGGCCACCTTATTCTTGCATATTTGGAAGCTGCTCTTTTCTTATCCTTCAGAAGAATGAAGGTACCATGGTTGATTTATGGGGTGTTGTTTTGTCCCCATCAAAAATCAAGTGCTGTACCACTGCACCAATTCAAGTTATGAAGTCACCAAACTGGATGTGATGCTCATTTGAGGCAAGAGGAGCCATAATTGATAGAATTTTTAAAAAGGTGATATTGTTGCACTTCAAATATTGGATGCTTAGATGATTGATATTGGATCTTTCCTATTTTCTAATGAATGCATTCAATGATATAAATTTCCCTCTAAGCACTGCTTTTGCGGCACACAACAAACGATGAAGAAGCATAGGACATTAGAGAAGCAGAAAGAACCACATAACAAAAGGTGTGTGAGTGAAGCTATATCCACTTCCACAACATTACAGTCTTAAGATGAAGGCAGAGAATGTAAGAAAGTTGGGAAAATAAGTTCGATGATGGCAAGTATTGTTTCCTCAAAATAACACTTCTATGAATGTGACTTCACTTTGAAGGAATTTGCATCATGCTGACCTAAGAATGAGGGAATCTATACAAGGAAAAAGAATGAAGAAAATGAGTTTTGCCTGTTTGCCCCACATGGTAGTCCTCCCCTTTAAGTGTAATGAGTGTGAAGGGTTCTTGGAAATTAAACCTCATGAGATACCTGAGAAATAATCTTTCAGAGAAAACATTTGAGTTTTCATGAATTTGGAAAAGCTAGGGACCCATTAAGGAACATGCAAGAGTAAAACCCTGTGTATGTAAGGAATATTGGAAATCCTTCAGTTAGTCATTTATTCTGGTTGAGCATGAAATATTCATACATTAGTTAGTATTGTAATGAACATGGGAATGCTTCCAACTGAAACAGAGTCTCATGGAATATGAGAAAATTCAAACTAGAGAGAAATTATATGAGTTTCCAGAATGCAGTCCGCTCTTACATTCATTAATTATTCCTCATTTTAAAATCCATACAGGGGAACAATCATAGAAATGTCATATATGTGGGAAAGTTTTCAGCCTGAAAGAAACCCTATTTATTCATAAGAAAATTCTTACTGTAGAAAAATCATATATATGTGGGAAAGCTTTAATTCAAATGTCAAATTTCATATACAAGATATTTCCTACTGCAAAGAAACTCTATGCATGTAAGGCATGTTGAAAAGCCTTTAGGTACAAATCATATCTCACAGAACATGTAAAAACTCATAGTGGACAGAAACAAAATGAATGTAAAGAATGCAGAGAAGCTTTCAGCCAAGAGAAATATTTCTTTAAACATCAGAGCATTCATTATGGACAAAACCCAATATATGCAATAAATGTGGAAAATCCTTCAACCAGGAGGATAGCCATTAACCATCTGAGAATACATACAGAAGAGAAAGCCTAGGAATGTGATGGATGTGGGAAAGCTTTCATTCAGAAATCAAGCCTCATCACACACCAACGAAGACAAACTGGAGAGAAACACTGTATATGTAAGGAATGTAGGCAAGCCATCTCACAGTAGGAAGTCAAATCTCACTGACCATGAGAAAATTAATAGTGGAGGGATGTGGAGTAGCCTTCAGCCAGAAGCAGTATCTCATTAAACATTACAACATTCATTGGGAGAGAAACCTGTTAATGTAATGAATATGAATCTCCAAAGAATATCCACCTCCAGTCTGTGCAACTTTTTGCCAATTTTTTAAGGAAGTGGTTGTGACTGTGCAAATCAGGATGTCTTTCTCCTCTAGGAAAAGTGCAATTGCAGTTTTTTCTGAGATCCGCGCCTCCCACACCTTCTTCCACACCCATGTGTGTTAAACTTGTAAACACTGATTCATGCATCAGAACTCGAGATTTCTCTAAATTTGTGTAAAGATTGGCTTTCCATGTATTTCAAATTATCCTGTTTGTTTTCACTGGTTCTTCAATCCATTACATTCTGGTAAGCATTTTAAAAATTACCTTTTTACTAATAATGCTGCCCATTATTGTAGCATTTTCTTTCTTTTTTTATTGTAAGTAAACATCAAATATTTCACAATACATAATCATATTTGTAAAGTGATATATATAAATATATATGTACATATGTGCATTTGCTTACATAAATGGCATATATATATATTTTTAAATTTGCTTAGATTACTTAAATATTACACAGAAATTACAGGGATTCCCATGTTCTCAACCTTCATCACCTCCCACTTCATCCCACCCAAACATACTTCATCAGTGTGGCACATCACCCACAATGGATATACACATCCTGGGGTATTGTCACCAAGCATAGATCACAATTCACATCATAGACCACACTCTCTCCCACACAGTTCTGCACTGTATATGCTGATGTAAAATGGCCTACATCTGTCAACAGAACACCACTCAGGAAAAACCCCAAGTCCTGAAAAAGACCCTGTATTTCAACTGCCATTTCCGTCCCTGCCCCAAAGGCATCCCAGAGCCACCAGCTCCACCTCACTCTTATAATTTCTTCCATTCCTTGAATCATGATATGTCTACAAAAGAATACCATTAAGTCCACTCTACTCCATAGGACTTTCCGCAATCCTGAGGGGCCTGGGATGGTGATTTCCACTCCACCTGCCAGTGAGAGAGGGCTTATATCCCATGGATACAGTGGATGGAATTATCCTGCCTGCAGTTGCAGGCCCTCTCCATTCCCTGGGATAGCCATTGCCATCTCCTCACCAGATGACTTGGAAGTGTCCTTTGAGCTGTAGGGTAGGAGTGCAGCTACATCGAGATTCCAGGCACAGCTGGCACATAGGTAGGCCAAAGGACCCAGTCTCTGGAAGTACACCTGACAACTCCAGCATCATATATAGGTTTGAATATAAGGGACCTCCATGTGCAGGGAGAAGTTATTTGAGTCCACCTCTATCACTCTAAGAAGCACAGATTCCAAAATAGAGTGCACTAATAAAGCATCAATCTCTGGGGCTATCCCCACTTAGGTAGGCCCTGGGTGTCTCCAGAGCCCTGAGGAGCCCCTCTGTGTGGAGTGATATCCACTTTAGTGTTCTATGAGATCCTACTGAGGTGTCCATAAGCGTTACCTCTGGGAAGACCTCCTGACTTTCTTTGAAGTCTCTCAGTCACATGAGTCCATTTCTCTTTACCTTTTCCCCATTTATTAAAGGTCTTTTTCCAATCACATTGCCAGTTCGCACTTGCTATTTATCCCTCATTTTCAGGGAGCATCATCCCCGGGAGTCATGTCCCATGTTTGGGGGAAAGTAATGCATTCATATGCTGAGTTTGTCTTAGAGAGAGGCCATATTTGAGTAACAAAGAACCTCTCAGGTCGCAACCCTTAGGCACCCCTTAACAGTAATCCAAGTTTCAATTACAAGAGCAAAGACTCATGAGGTTAGTCATCAATAAAAAGAACCCATCAGTGGGCCATCTTCTTTTGCCAGATACTGCTCATGCAA
Organism: Tolypeutes matacus; assembly: GCA_026826555.1. Taxonomy (NCBI): domain Eukaryota; kingdom Metazoa; phylum Chordata; class Mammalia; order Cingulata; family Chlamyphoridae; genus Tolypeutes; species Tolypeutes matacus. The sequence goes on along the minus strand of JAKSZT010034709.1, from coordinate 27,070 downwards.
TAAGGGATTCTTGTTGCCCCCTTGAAGAATATGGCAGGGCTCTCCAGGCTGGGAATTCAGATTCCCTCATTACTGAGTGATTGTCTACCCACCATGACCATGCCCCATCCCTTGATGATTTGAACAATTTCCTATATCTTTCATGTATTTCCAGATGAACGTACTCCCATAAATTTCTTATCCCAGACACACACCACCAGGGAATGGAGAGGGCCTGCATCTGCAGGAAGGTTCATCCCACCCACCATATCCATGAGATATAAGCCCTCTCTCACTTGGAGGTGGAGTGGACATCACCATCCCAGTCCCCTCAGTATTGGGGGAAGTACTATGGGCTAGAGTGGACTTGATGGTATTCTGTTGTAGAAATATGGTGATTCTAGCAATGGAAGAAATTATAACAATGAGGTGGAGCCAGTGGCCACTTGACACTTTTGGGGCAAGGAGGGGAAGAATAGTTGAAATACAGGGGCTTCTTTGGGATTTGGAGTTTGTCCTGAGTACCATTGTGGCAATGGATGTAGGCCATTTTAAATCAGCACACACCACTCAGAACTCTGTGGGAGAGAGTGTGGTCTATCATGTGAACTGTGGTCTATGTTTGGTGGTAAGGCCCCAGGATGTGTAAGTCCATTGAGGGTGGTGGGCCACACTTGTGGGAGATGTTTGTGTGGGATGTGGTGGGAGGTGTGGAAGGTGGGCAAAATGGGAATCCCAGGGTGTTCTGTGAAATATTTTCAGTAATCTAAGCACATCTTTAAATATATTTATATATATATATATATAATATTTTGTAAGCAAATGCACATATATGCATATATATTTATATATCATTTTGCAAATGTTGGTATGTATTGTGAAAATTTTGATTTTTACCCACAATAAAAAATAGTTAAAAAAAAAGAACCCATCATTGGTCCATCCTCTTTTGCCAGACACTGCTCCTGCACTCAGGGGACTGTTGCTGCTCCCTTGGAGAATGTCGCAGAGCTCTCCAGGCTGGGAATTCAGATTCCCTCATTTATTGAGTGATTGTCTACACACCATGAACATGCCTCATCCCTTTGTCATTTGAACAATTTTATATGTCTTTCATGTATATTCAGATGAACTTACTCCCATAAATCCCCAATCACAAACACCCCCCAACAATGATCCTCTGCAGCACCCATTGTAACCATTCTGTGATCTAAACCGTTCTTGGACATGAAGCCCATATAATAAACAAATACAATTAATAGGTAAAAGTAATAATAATTATAAGCTTAAATGCAAGGTATTAGAAAAAGGAAACTCAGAAGAAAAAAACACTAAACTTAAAATAAAATATAATTAGCAGATTGGGCCATTCAAAAAAATGGGAAAAAAACAAAAAAAATTATTTTAAAATAAATTGGTTTTTTTTTCCTTTTTTCATGGTGTTATCAGATGTCTAGTGTAATGTATCACTTTCCCCCTCTCATTCGCCAGTGTCTCCCAAATTTTCATTTAATTTTCAAAAAGTTTTAGGTCACAGCAGAGTCACACACGGAATACTATTTACTCCCATATACCCAACCTCCCTCCTCCTTCCCCACCCCATATTAAAACCTGTTTTTATGGATGTTAGAATTGTTTTAACTGTTATACAGATAGTAAAATATAGCAACTAAACATTGTCAGTGGTTTACAAGATAGTTAACAATTTAGACAGTACAGTTTAATAATTTTTGATGATATTTACCATGTCCTATATCCATTACTGTATGGTAATGAAAACCATTTCCCATGACCACTAAATACCCCATTTGATCTTAACTGTTCCTTCCTCCCAATCCCCCTGGAGCATATGACACTTCCCTGTTTTGACTCATGGAATGACAAGATTCATAGTTACTAATCCTGGTTATTCCAACCTGCTCTTCCTAATCTACCCACCTGTGAAACCTGCAACATGAAAGCCATTAAGGTCACTACCCATCTGTCCTATCCTTCAATATGCAACTATACTCTATCCCTTTACCATAGATTATGTCCATATGGTGATGGCTCACAGCCTACTTTTCTCTTTCTCTCACTTGTTAACCTATCTTTCAGGCAATGGTTCTCAGAGACTTCTCACTTTCCTCAGTTCAAATCAGTGAGGTCATATAATGTTCGTCCTTCAACTCCTGGCTTGCTTCACTCAACATATGGTCTTCAAGATTCATCCACGTTATTCCGTGTGTTAGCACTTTATTCCTTATCACAGCTGAGTAATATTCCATTGTATGTATGTACCACATTTTGCTTATCCATTCATCTGTTGACGGGCACCGAGGTTGATTCCAACTTTTGCCAATGGTGAAAAATGCCGCTATGAACTTTGGTGTGCATATATCTGTTCGTGTCTTTGCTTTCAGTTCTTCTGGGTATATACCCAGCAGTGGAATTGCTGGATCATATTGAAGATCTATTCTTAGTTTTCTGAGGAACCACCAAACTGTCCTCTACATTGGCTGGGTCATTCCACAATCCCACAGGCAGTGGATGAGGGTTCTTATTCCTCCACATCCTCTACAACACTTAAAGTCTGCCATTTTTTAAAAAGCTGCCATCCTGATGGGTGTACGATGCTATCTCATTGTAGTTTTGATTTGCATTTCCCTGAAAGTAAGCGATATCAAGCATATTTTCATATGCGTTTTATCCCTTTGTGTTTCTCTCTTGGATGTTGTAAATGATGCTGAGAGCCACAGCATAAAGGCTTATGCATTTAAAAAGCATGCTTGCTGGCACTGAAACATTAGTAAATGTCTCCAAGGGCACTGCAGTGGGAGGAGGCAGATTGGAATGAACAATCCACTAAGATGTTATTGTCTGAATTCCCAAGAAAGATTGTCTGGGAACACTGAAACAGGCTGTGCTCTCACGTACCAAGCTGAGGAACTAGTGAAGGATACCCCACTTTTGTTATCAGCTTTGTAGTATAAAAAGCAGCTTCAGCCTAAATAAACTTGTCTGCATTCCACATGGAGTGAGGTCAACTGATCCTACTCTTCTTTTGGATCACTCACAGCACTGTCTACCTCAGATGGCCACTTACATTGTGCATGAGTAGTTTTTTCTCTGGATCAGTGCCGTGGAAACAAGGACTGCTGGGTCAGACAGTCCTTGCATTCTGTTGGTGGGTCAAATAATCTTGATCATCAGGGTAATGGGTAATCAGTCAACTCGGTTAGAGGTCTATTCCCAAGTTTTGAAGAACCTATTAAAGAATACAGGGGTATCTCTTAGGACCTTAGAGTTACAAAAACTCATTTCTCTTGTACAGAAACATTGTTATGTATGGTCTTTGTATAGTCTTACTCCTGTTGCTCTTGAACCTTTAAAATCAGATGAAAATGAAGATATTAAAATGGATATTGTTATTGTTAATACTGTAGCAAAACAAGCTAATGATGATATTAATGAAAACATATATGAAAAGTTAATAAACAGGAAAAAACAGATTAACTCATGTCTATTAAAAAGAAAAAGGGAGTTTAGGAAACTTGTCTGGAGCTCGTTAAGCTGTCAGCTCCAAAAGTTAATTTATTGTCTTTTGAACCAACATCTATCCATATCGGATGGAGAGTCCCCTGATCCCAGTTTCTCTTCTTGTTTTATTCTTTCTTCCTCATCTGCGGGACCGTTTTCACGGACCCAGGTCCTGACCACTACCTGACTGGCAACTTATGGTATCTGAATATATACACAGATATATTTTTTACAACATTTGATGACCCTCCAACAATTTCTGCTTTTCTACCAACACCATCCTCTTCAATTATGAAAAGTATAGTACAAGGAAGTAGAGAAAGAAATTCAGTCTCTATGCAATTTTTTTTTTTACTTTTCCAGTAACAGTTACTCAAATTCCAGTAGATGGTAACAATCCCCAAGAGGGTGTACAATATGAGCATGCTCCTATACCTTCTAACACTATCAAAGAGTTAAAACAAGCATGCATTCAATATGATATAAATTCTCCTTATACTCAAGAATTGGTGCAAGGAATAGCACAAGCAAACAGAATAATACACTGGGACTGGGACTTGTGAGCTCAAGCTGTTCTTAATTCAGCAGAATTTTTACAATTTAAAACTTGGTGGGCTGATGAAGTTAATATTGTTGCACGATGAAATCAACAGCAAAATCCACCAGTGACTATTACTGCTGAACAAATATTAGGAACAGGTCAATGGGCTGGGATTCCTCGCCAAGCTCAATATGATGATATTGCCATTGTCCAAGAGCGATTGTGCTGCCTATTTTCCTGGTGATGAATCTCCACCCCGGACAGGCTTTACAATCATTTTCAAAAATTGTTCAAGGAAATACTGAAACCTATGCTGAATTTGTAGCAAGCCTGGCAGATGTAGTCAACAAGACAGTAACTCAATCTGATCTTAAAGAAAAGCTTATTCTAATGTTGGCTTTTGATAATGCTAACAGTGAGTGTAAAAAGGATTTATGTCCAATAAAGGCAAATGGAAGAATTTTACAGGATTATATAAAAATATGCCAAACAGTGGGCCTAATATATATAACATGAACCTTCTTGCAGCTGCTATAAAGGGATGTAGTCCTATGGTAACTAATTTAAATTGCTTTAAATGTGGTAAACCAGGAGATATGAAAAAAGATTGCCAAGCCAAAACTAGTGTAAGTGATCTATTTGGTTGAAATAATAATTCAATACCAAGTTGTGTGTGCCTGAAATGCCAAAATGGGTTACACTGTGCTAAGGAATGCCATTCTAAATATCATAAAATGGTAGTCTCATTAATAAGTCGGGAAACTTCCAAGGGGTCCCTGCTCAAGGCCTTCAGACAAACAATATGAGCACATTTTCCAGCCTTGCTCAAAGTTACCTAGTCAGCAACAGAGAAGTTCGCTCCAGCCTGTAACAGAACTGAAGCCAGTTACCAAAAGCAGTACAGCTTTTGATCCTTCCTCACCTGAAACTAAGTTTTTAGTCATTCACTGAATATACCCAAAATTAAGAACAGGAATTAAAAGGCTTACCGCAGTAATCTGAACTTTTAACATAAGTGTACTCCTAAAGAGTAGTAATCCAAAATATACATGTTAAATATCCATATAAAATGCTAAATTAGAGCTTAACTGTATTTAGGCTGTTTAAGTTGTCCGGGCTCATTGCTGATTATGAACAAAAGTGATTCAAACAACAAGCTTATATATTACAGGTAACATAGATTCCAGAAAAAAAATCATAAAAACAGTAAAATCAAAGATGTGAAATGATGGATGGCTTGAAGACAGCCTTACCAAAGGAGTGAAAATTATAGGTCAAATTAGTAAGGTTTATGTTTCTGTTAGTGTGTCATAATTCTTTTGTATTTGTCTGTTCAGTGTCAGTGTATATTTTGATAACTCTGGATGTTAAACTTAAATTCTTAAATGAAGAATATTATGAAAGCTCTATTCAAATGGCCATAAATTAAATAAGTGCTTATATTAATAAATTAATATGGAAATTCATTTAAAATAATAAAAAAAATTATACTCAAATTAAATCATTATTCTAACAAGTTTGTTTAATGTTGATGGTAATTATATGTTCTCAGAAATTTGCTTGGAAGTAGTTTCCAAAATCATTGTGATAACTTAAATATGGAAGGTATATAGAATGTGATTTTATTATTAAAGAAAAGAAAGTCATTTTATCCTAAGATAAAATGACTAGTTATTAAACAAAGTAAAATGTGGGACAAAACATGAATAAATATAAAAGTGCAAAAGGCTTGTGCAAAAGGAATTTTTATGATCAAATCTAAATAAAATTTAAGTAGTCTACCTATAAAAATTTAAAAGCTTTAATGTCAAACAATGTAATAATAGAAAGTTAAAGTGTTATTCTTTCTCAAAGTTTATCATGTCAGTAGTCTGTTTTAGTAAAAGTTTACAAAGTTTTTCTCCTCAAAAATCAATATGCAGTAAAGGAAATTTGTTTTTATCAAAATGGATTGTTGTACTTTAAACTTATCCTTCCCATGAAGTAAGAGGTCTTATCACTTTTAAAAAGAACACAATGTTTGAACTTGCTTTCTCAATGTCAAATCCTGAAAGTGATTTTTATTTCAAACTGTCACATATATCTTGGCCTTTTACCTAAAAAAAGTAAAATACTAAAAATAGTTAAGTTCATGTGATGTCAGTTGAATGCAATATTTAAAACTGTTGTATAATTAAAATAAATTTTCTAATTTTATAAAAAAGTTATATAAACAAAAAGTTCATATGAATACTTTAAAAGTGTATAAAATTCCTGAAAATATAATAATGATTCAATATAACAGTAAATAAAATATAATGTTATTAATCATAACTTTTAGTTATAACTACAAGAAGAAAGCAGCCATTAAAGACTGCCAGGGTAGTGCATAACAGTAACTTATAGTAAAATAAAATAACACCACTGCAGCATGCAATGGTCCCAAATATTGCTAGTTGGTTGCAAAAAATTAATATCCAGTTTTGTCACTATCACTTTGTTTTAAAACTTGCTTAAGCTTTCTTTAATATTTTTGTAAACAAGTCAAGCCAGACCACATTCCCCTTCCTGTAAAACAGCCAACAATAAATCAAGTTTATATTCAACACTGTAAGCAACTGCTCCAATCCTAATTATACTGGTAACAAAACCAATGCAAGGATAAAATTACAAATTAATGTATTACCCCACAGCACAAAAAAGAAATACCAATTTGTTTTTATGTCTGCCTCAAACTATACATAATAAAAAAATTGAGGTCATTCTAATGATGCTACCAAAATTCTTAAATGCTTAAGAAATGAACGTTTATTCATTGGATGTCTGTTGTTGTATAATCTAATGTAGGTATGAATTATGTAAAATATACTGAAATACCAATCAAAACTTCTTTAAAATACATTGCATATATAAATAATTTAATCATTTGTTTATTATACATAAAAGTGTTTTATTAAGTATATATATATAAAACTTTTGTCTTAAATTTGAAGTCCTGAAACTAAATATCTTTTTAAAAAATAGGTTTAGAAAGTATTGTTCAAGCTTAAAAGTTAAGCATCATGCAGAAATCTTTGTTAATCAACAAACCAACGCTTTCCCAGTTAACACTTTTCACATTTCAGGAAAAATATTGGAAATTAAAATAGTAAGCACATCAAGGACGTTTTGTAACAAAATAAAAAAAATAAAGTGCATTTCAACAAGTGTTGTATTCCTCCCTCAGGGAACTGACCACTCTCCCAGGGATTGATGCATAAACCTTAAAATGTACTGCCCAGGGAGTGTTGTGTTCCTTTGTGAGGAGGCTGGCCTCTTCCTATGAAATTAGCAAAATATGCACAAGTTGACCTCTATAGTATCAAATTCATTAATGCTAAACACAGTCAACCAAAACTTTAGTATCAGATGCTACTTCAACACATCCCAGCTAAAAGCTAAATATTGGTAAATATATATATATATAACTGCTGTATTTATCTGTCATTCTGTAACTTTGTTCAATATTGACTTAATCTTTTAATTAGTTATGTTATTTGTTTCTCACCCTAATTGTCAATATAAGTTTATAAAATTAAATATCTATTAACATTTACCTTGTATTTATCCAGGACTCTAGGCAAAAATAAGCCAAGTATATCAGTGTATCCCCTGATTTCATAAGCCTGTGAATGTATGGATAATTATCATAAAAAATTAAAAGTTAAATCTCTTTAAATGCTGCAAAAACAAAAAAGGTGGAAATGGTGAGGTGAGAAAACAATTATATCAAGAACTATTTACAATAAATATTTTAAGCTAAAGGTCAGAATCATATACATCAGCAGCAGAGCATTTCTGGCAAAAATCAGGCAATAATACAGAAACAAATATTGTACAACTAGTTCACTGAAGCATAAAAATAATAATCAATGGGATAAGGCCAAAGTTAAGTTAGGATATACGGTCAAGGTTATGCTCTTATGATTACAGATAAAAGAGACCAGCTTTGGTTCCTGTCCAGACATCTAAAACCTAGACAAAAACAAGCAAAAGAAGCTAACACAAAAAGCAGAAAAGAAGGTAACTTCTAAAAGGCAGAATCTCACACTAACACAGTTATTCCTTGCTATGCTTACCATGAGAACCACAGCAGTAAGAAATGCACTTTCACATAATTATACATATTGGGCTTATATTACTAATTCACCTCTCTTAGAATTGTTGACTTGAGGGGACAAACCCTACCCTGTTTATATTCATCAGTCTTTTCATTTTCTCTTGCTTCATCTAAAACCTGATTAGGAAGGGAAATTTATTGTTAATTTCCTTTTCTTGAATGACCTAACTGCATAGGATCCATTGATCCATGTACACAGCCCCAAAATCATAGTACAAAATGATAAATGGCATACATACCATGTTTCATCTGAGGTTGTGCTCTTTAAGAATTCCTATAGAATTGTAAAGAATAAGGCCATTATAGGGATAATGAAACCTAATGTAAACACAACCATAAGTTGAAAAATTAGTAATTAAACAAAAACAACTAAAGAAGGCTATCATTATTTTTATAATTTTGGGGATGTCATAAGTATAAATATGTCACTAAATTGGGCTCATCAGGGAAGATTTATCCCATAACTATGGAATGCTAAACAAAACTAAAATTATTTCTGGAAATTATTTTTGGGAACTAGCCAATTTTTGAATGGCAAGGCAATAAAACTAATATTACTAGTTCAAAAAGCAAATCCACTTAATTTCTTAAAGTATGTGTACAGGATGCCATTGTTTTGATAGTAGGAACAGCAAGCATTAAACAACAATGGTTTTCTGCAGTAATTGCTCCCTTTACACTTGTGTATCAAATTCTGTTTTACAGGAGAGTTCTACTGCAGTTCAAATAGGATATCAGTGTCATGGAATATGGGTTTGGATTTGCTTGAATCACTGCTGGCAGTCTTCCCCTGAGAACCTTATCCTTTGGCACTTTCTAAATCATTACTTGAAAAGAACCAAACGTTTAATTGCATTAACTATAGCTGCTGTATTAGGGCTTATAGGGCTTATTACAGCTGCTGTTGTGGTAGGAGCTGCCCTACATGAGAATATCCAAACATGACAATAAGTTAGAAATTGGCATCAAAATGCTAGTGAGCTATGGCATAGTCAGGCATATATTGAGAGCAGATCAACAATAGGCTTAATGACTTAGAGATGGCTGTTACACAAATGGGAGATCAGGTATGTAATCTAAATTTAAAACTAGGTTCATAGTGTGATTGGAAATGAAAGTGGTTTTTGTATCACTCCTCTCCATTGCAATGATTCCCATTATGAATGAGAAAAATTTTAAAATCATTTAATAGGTCATCACATAAATTTATCTATAGAAATTACAGATTTGCAAAAGAAGATTTTGAGCATGTCTGAGAATCAACTTAATACACTTCCAAGTAGCAAAATTTAGCAATTAGTGTCAAATCAATTAAATAAAATATACCCCCAACATTGGTGGAAAACAACCTCTGTATTTGCTAACATCATTGTGATGACCATTGGTGTCTGCTACTCTTAACTGTATTAGGAGGCATTCACAAAATGCTGCTGTCCTGCATTAATAGGGCTGAAAAGGCCAGCCATGCCAATAACTTGATTCTGCTTAAAACACTTAACTCTCAAATCCCGGTGCATGAAGCTTGGCTGGTCGCCAGTGATGGGTAAGACCTTCAGAGGAGGGCAACCTAACACAGGCACAGTCACCCTGGACCAAAAACAAAAAAAGGGGGAATCATTGAAAAAGATGCTGAGATCAAGAGCATAAAATTTAAGCATTTTAAAAGCATTCTTGCGGCAGATAAACATTAGGAAATGTCTCCAAGGACACTATATACTGCAAACATCAGTAGGAGAAGGGAGAGTAGAATGAATACACTACAAAAATGTTATTCTCTGAATTCCCAAGAAAGATTGGGAACACAAAAAGAGGCAGCGCTCTCACGTACCAAGCAGAGGAACTAGTGAACAACGCCATATTTTATTATCACCTTTGTAGTATAAAAAGAAGCTTCAGCCTAAATAAAAATGCCTGCATTCAACATGGAGTGAAGTTCCCCTGGTACCTAACTTTCTTTGTATCATTCCAGGCACTGTCTACCTCCACGTGAAATTACAACAGCCTGCTTTCTAATTCACTCCATTTTTTTTTAGTATTTTAAATTAGAAATGATCCTTTCATAATTATATGATATACTTCTAATCTCAAGTAATTTAGGAAGTTAGAAAATTTATTCATATTCTTAAGTTGTACTACAAAACTTTTCTCATATGTGATAGGGCGTGTGATGGATGAAACTAGAGAATGCATGTATTTACAAACAGAAATGTGTTTGTAACAAAAGGCTTGTGAGTGAAGCTATATCCACTTCCACAACAGTACAGACTTAAGATGAAGGCAGAGAATGTAAGAAGTTGGGGAAATATGTTCTCTGACTGCAAGCATTGTTTCCTCAAAATAAAACTTATATGAATGTAGCTTAACTTTGAAGGAATTTGCATCATGCTTACCTAAACATGAGGGAATCTATGTATGGTAAAAGAATGAAGACAATGTGTTTTACCAGTTTGAACCATATGGTAGTCCTGCCTTTTAAGTGTAATGAGTGTGAGGTTATCTTGGAAATACAACCTAATGAGATACCAAAAAATGAATCCTTCACAGAAGCCATTAAGGATTTCATTAATTTGGCAATGCTAGATTCACATGAAAGAAACATGCAGGAGTAAAACCGCGTGTATGTAAGAAATATTAGAAATCTTTCTTCCGGGCATTAAATCTCACTGAGCATAAAATATTCATACATTAGTTAGTATTGTAATGAACATGGGAAGGTTTCCATCTGAAACAAAACCTCATGGAATATGAGAAAATTCAAACTAGAGAGAAACAATATGTGTCCTGAATGTAGTCTGCTCTTTACCATCATTTTTACTCCTCATTTTAAAAGCCATACCAGGGAACAAGCATAGAAATGTTATGTGGGAAATTTTTCAACCTAACAGAAAATCTCTTTATTCATCAGAAAATTCTTACTGAAGAGAAATGATATATATATGGGAAAGCTTTAATTCAAATGTTAAATCTCAGGTCTGAGAGGTTTCCTAGTGCAAAGAAAACATATGCATGTAAGGCATGTGAAAAAGACTTTAGGTACAAATCATATCTCAGAGAACATGAAAAAACTCACAGTGACAGAAAAAAAATGAATATAAAGAATGCAGAAAAGCCTTCAGCCGAAAGCAATTGTTCATGAAACATCAGAGTATTCATTCTGGAGAAAAACCCTATATTTGCAATGAATGTGAAAAAGTCTTCAACCAGAAGGAAACCCTCATTAATCATCCAAGAATACATGTTGGAGAGAAAAACTCTGAATGTGATGGATATGGGAAAGCTTTCATTCAGAAATCAAGCCTCATTACATGCCAGAGAAGACAAACTATAGAGAAACCCTATATATGTACAGAATGTAGGAAAGCCTTCAAGTAGCAAATCTTATCTCACTGGTCATGAGAAAATTCATAGTGAAGGGAAACACTATATATGTAAGGAATGTGGAATAACCTTCAGCCAGAGGCAGTAACTCATTATATATTCCAACATTCATACTGGAGAGAAACCCTCTGAATGTAATGAATGTGAATCCCAAAAGTCTCCACCTCCAGTTTGTGCTACATTTTGCCAATCTTTTAAGGAAGCGACTGTGACTGTGCAATTCAGGATGTCTTTCTCCGCTTGGAAAAGTGCACTTGCAGTTTGTTCTGAGATCTGCTACTCCCACATCTTCTTCCACACTCATCTGTGTTCAATTTGTTACCAATAACTTATGCATCAGAACTTGATATTTCTCTTAGTTTATGTAAAGATGGGATTTCCACTTATTCCAAATTATCCTGGTTGTTTTCATGGGTTCTTCGATCCATTACATTCTTGGTAAGCATTTAAGAAATTACCATTTTAAAAATAATGCTGTCCATTATTTTAGCCTTTTCTTAAAAGCACCCCAATCATTGATATTTTTCCAGTTTCTTCCCCTCATTCTGATGAGGATTCAAGTTTAACAGCCACTGAACTACACTGGCCTGTTTTACTTAATTCCAATTTTCTCTGTTATATTAAAGCAGAAATGATCCTTTCATAATTAGTTGATATAGTCCTAATCTCAAGTATTTTAAGAAGTTAGAAATCTTATTTATATTCTTAAGTTGTACTCCAATATTTTTCTCAAATGAGATAGGGTGTGGGATTGATGAAACTAGAGAATGCATGTATTTTCAAACAGAAATGTGTACACAAAGGAATCTGCCAATGCAGATAATTCTGAGGAAGGAAGAATGGGGATTGAGCCTAGAGAAGGAATTTGACTGACAGATATAAATTATTTTTTTACTCTTTGCATGGATAATTTGGCTATAATTTAAAAGAAATTATGAAAATAGTACACAATGAAATCATATATAGTGTTTCATATGAAGATATTGATTTGTATCTGCAACAGTACTGGGGAGGCACTTTCCCTCACCATTTGCAAATACAGTTGCCCATAAAGTAAAAGTGCTCAATCACCTTGCTCCCCTCCCCATCTGCCTGGATGGGTGGAGGCCTCCATCAGCAGGAGTGAGCACGGACCACAAGGAGCATGTGTGTGACCATATGAAGGTGACACTGCTCTCTACATGTGTCCAGATAGAGGGCTGTTAGCACCACAGGAGAAGACGGACTTCCTGTGGCTTATGCCACAGTGAAGACCTGCTAGAGTGACTCACATCACTAACTGAAGCTGTGAGTTCTGAGCAGGGCTTTCTCCTGAAACTCCTTTGTGCATCCACAACTTATGATGATCGTTTTCATTGGGGCTCTAAGAGTTTGGTTCCCAAACAGAACAGCCTTTCTCTGGCTTGGGGACTGCAGTGAACACTTGTTACTTTCTTACTTCTTCAACTGTTCATCAGCTTCTCCCTATCCAAACCATCCGTTCTTTTCTGGGATTGAAGAGGTCTGCATCATTTTCAACTCTTTTCAAAATGTATTGAAAATTTTATATTTAATTAGTCTGAGAAGCATCTAGCATCTACAACTTCTGAGGTTTTCTACAACCATGAAACTATCCCACAACCTTACTTCTAAACTTGTCTGCCCTAGTTCCGAGGGCTTTCTGGGATTATGTTACCATTTATTAGGGTCACTGGTCTAATGTTTCTGATTCTGGTGATATTATTGCTCTACCCAATGTTGTAATGTGAATTTTGACATTTAATTCCTGACACCAACAGTTTTAATCTTGGTATTGCTCTTTCTTTAGCTGCCCCAAGATTGGAGAAGGTGAATGTAGAACTGGAAGCAGGAGACCTGAGTCTGTGCCTGAGACCCAGGAGGGGTACAGTAAAAGCAGCATCCTATGAGGGCCAATACTGGAGACCAAGGGAAGGAGGGAAGGGCAAATGGAGCAGGAGAAGGAAGTATGCCGTCTGTGCCCTGACTCCTCTCTGCACCATATCCCAGGACCCATGCTTTCACCTGCCCCTGCCCACCTAGCCAACCACTATCTGAGGCAGTTGCATCATACTGAGGCATCTGTGATTTTAGATTACTCCTCAAACCATGTGGCTCCCCTGCCTGTCTCCCAGTCTTGTAGGACTTGCTGGCCAATACCACTTCCTCCTCCATCTTACCAGTTCTCATTCCAGCCTAGTCTTGAGACACCCACAGTTTACAGGTGAATTCACTGAGCAACAGCATCCCACTGCCATTTGGGAACAGGACATCTCTCCAAAACTGTGTCCCTAACTGTTTGAGTTTGCCAAGTGCTACCAATGCAAATTACCAGAAATAGGTTGGCTTTTATTGGAATTTATTGGGGATAAAGCTTACAGTTCTGAGGTTATCAAAATGTCTAAATCAGGGCATCATCAAAAGTGCTCTTAGCAAGGGTCAGCTGCCACTGGACTCTTGCCAAGACAAAATGTTGGCCTGCTTGTCTCCCTCTGCCTTCTCTTCTGAACTCACTTTATCACTGAGCTCAGCAGTGGGCCATCAGACACAATTGCTCACACCTCTCCCTTCTCCTCTGGCCTTGATGTCTTCGGGTTCAATCTGCTCCATGACTCCAGCCTCTGGCCTCTCCCTCAGCCTCTCAGGGTTTCTGTGTCTCTCTGCAGATGTAGGAGATCCTGAAGCCGTCTCCCACATGGCAGGGTAAACATGGCTGGACTTTTTCTCTGTGTGTTCCATGTATCTAATATTTCAGCACAATTACGGGGGTCTATCCTGGTGCCTGAAATCTAATCAGAGGACCTTAACTAAACTAAAGCAATCTAACAAAAAGTGACCTAATCAAAAGGTCCCTTATATGAAATTAACCAAAATGTCCTACATACAAAAGGCTGACACACACAGCAATGGGATATTAAGAACATACATTTCTTATGTTAACTCAAGACTCAAACAAGTGGATTAACCCAGTGCACAGGGTTAAGGAGGGTTCTCCTAAGTCTGGGAGAAATGGTAACTCATGAAGCAGTGGCTGTACTTTGAGTGTGGCCATCACTGAGCAAAATGGTGTGCTGACCACCAATGCACTGGTCCCTAGTATGGTCCCACGAAGAACTCAATATACTGTGCTTTCTCCACCAAATCTTATCTCCAAAATCACGTGTGTAACTCAGAGATGTGTGCCATTATTCCTTTTCCCAGTGCCAGAGTGCACAGATTTTGCCTGGTGGATGGGGGGCAGGAAGGAGAGTGTACAAATGAAAGCTCCTAATTTCTTCCCCAAAGAACTGAATACCCTATGACAGAATGGAGAATTTCAACCATAAATTTGCTCTCAAAAGCAGTGGGGATCTTTGGGGGTCTGATATTAAATTCATCTCAAACCTTCAAGAAGAAGTGAAATAAACACTTTTAAAGATGAGTAAAAACTCATAAACTGTGCACCAACTCACTTTTAAAGAAATGTAAAAGCTTACAGTTCTTAGGCTGTGAAAATGTCCAAATCAAAGAATCATCAAAAATTAATAATGGTCAGAGGCTGCTACAATCCTGCCAAGGCAACATATTGCACCTTCTTGTCTCTCTCTGCCTTCTCTTCCCAATTCACTTTCTCCCTGTGTTCAGCAATGGGCCATCAGACACAATTGCTCACACCTAACCCTTCTCCTTTGGCCTCTATATCTATAGTTTCAGGCTGATCAATGACAACAGCCCCTGGCCGCTCCCTCAGACTTCCAGGGATTCTGTGTCTCTCCACAGCTGTAGGAGATCCTGAAGCCCTCTCCAACATGGCAGGGTAAACATGGCAGCACTCTTTCTCTGTTCCATTTATGTAGGACTTCAGCACAATGATTGGGGTCCATCCTGGTGCCTGAAAACTAATCAGAGGTCCTTAACTAAACTAAAGCATTCTAACAAAAAGTGCCCTAATTGAAAGTTCCCTTATCTGAATCTAAGCAAAATGTCCTAAATAAAAAAGGCTTACAAAACAGCAATAGGTTAGTAAGAACATACTTCTCTGGCATCCACACAAGATGAAAATGATGGCATAATCAGAGCTTAGGGAGCAGGATGGGTCTCCTAAGTCTGGGAGAAATGGGAACTCAAGAAGCAGTAGCTGTACTTTGGGTGTGGCAATCGTTGAGCAAAATGGGGCGCTGATCACCATTGCATTGGTCTCAGAAATGTTTCAAGAAGAACTCAATATACTGTGCTTTCTCCACCAAATCTTAGCTCCAGAATCAGGTGTGTAACTCAGAGGGATGTGTGATCATTCTGATTGCCAGAGCCAGAGCCCACAGATTATGCTTGGGGGGGACAGAAGCAGGCTGTATAACTGAAAGCCCCTAATTTTTTCTCTAAATAACTGATTACATTTACAACAGAATGGAGAAATTCAACACTAAGGGTGCTCTCAAAAGCAGTGAAGATTGTAGAGGGCCTGAGATTTAATTCATCTCAAACCTTCAGGAAGAAGTGAAATAAATATTTTTAGAGATAAGAAAAAATAAAGTTAGCTATCAGCAACTCAGTTTAAAAGAAATGTAAAAGAATAATCTTCAGACAGAAAAAATTATTCTCAGAAGGTTCAAGATTGAGGATGGATTGAAGAACAATATCTGTTAATTAAATTCATGTACCGAAATGACTATTGAATCGATAAAGTAATAATGATATCTGTGGCATAGGATATCAATAAAGCGTTCCAATACACCATAAAATAATATATATCATGAGTTGGTTAAATGGATATGTAGCAGTTTGATGTCGTTATGAGTTCCAAAAATGTATATGGGATGATGTCTGTTAATCTGGGCATGATTAAATTCTGATTAGGACATTGACTGGGCCACAGTTGTTAGGGCATTTGAGCCCCGCCCATTGGTGGGTGGGGTCTCAAACATAAAAAGACATGGCAATGGACAGAATTGGAGTAGTTTTTGATGTTGGAGTTCTGATTAGCAATGACAGGAGGCTCAATGGAAAAGACACAAGCCATTCACCTGACAGTTCACATTTGGCCTTGTGGAGACAGGAAAAGCTTAGAGAGCCTCATAGTATACAGCTGAACTTGAGGAGGAAACAGTGGAGCTGAGCACAGGGAGAAAGGCAGCCCTGGGAAGAGAGGAACCCAATAACCCTGAACACTGGCAAATGTCAGCAGCTGTCTTGCTCCAAGACCGTGTAACAGACTTTGGTTAAGGTAGAAACATGCTTTATGGACTGGTAACTGGAAGCTTCAGCTCCAAATAAATCGGCTTTATAAAGTCCAAGAGATTTCTGGCATTGTGCATCAGCACCCCTTTGTCTGACTAATACCGGATATAAAATGTTTTGAAACCCATTATATATATAAACAACATTTTTGTAAGCAAATACACATATATGCATATATATTTATATATCATTTTGCAAATGTTCGTATGTATTGTGAGAATTTTGATTTTTACCCATAATTAAAAAAAAAACAAAAAACCATTATTTGGCAAGTCAATAACAAATAATAAGTGCAGATTTGGGAAGGCAAGCAAAAGTGTTTTAATTTCCATGGTAAACTTTACAGAAAATTAAATAGTACTTCTCATCTAAATAAATAGGAGGAAAATTTTGAATTGAAATAGTCAGTCCTAAACAAAGTGTAAAGGATTTCCTGGGTTGCCATTTTCACTTTTGTTCTGGGGCCACCTTACTTGTGCATCTTTGGAAGCTGTAGCTTTCTTATCCTTCAGAAGCCTGAATGTTCCAGGATTGATTTATGGAGTGTTGTTTTGTCCCCATCATTAATAAAGTACTGTATCAATTCCCAATTTCCTAGATATGAAGTCACCAAACTGGATGTGATGCTCATTTGAAGCAAGAGCCATGAATGATAGAACAAATAAAAATGAGATATGGTTGCACTTTCCAAATTGGACACTTAGTTGATTGATATTGGATATTTCCTCTTTTCTAATGAATGCATTCAATGCTATAAATATCCCTCTAAGCACTGTTTTTGGTGCACCACACAAACTATGAAGAAGCATAGGACTTTAAGAAGCAGAAAGAACCACATAACAAAAGGCTTGTGAGTGAAGCTATATCCACTTCCACAACAGTACAGACTTAATATGAAGGAAGAGAATGTAAGAAAGTTGGGAAAAACTTTTCTCTGACCACAAGCATTATGTCCTCAAAATTACACTTCTATGAATGTAACATCACTTGGAAGGAATTTGCATCATGCTTACCTAAGCATGAGGGAATCCATGTAAGGAAAAAGGATTAAGATAATGAGTTTTGCCAGTTTTCCCCACATGGAAGTCCTCCCTTTAACTGTAATGAGTGTGAAGATTCCTTGAAAATTCAACCTCATGAGATAACTGAGAATTAATCCATCAGAGAAACCATTTGGTATTTCATGAATTTGGGAAGGCCAGAGTCACATCAAATAAACATTCAGGAGTAAAACCCTGTATATTTAAGGAATATTGGAAATCCTTCACCAGGCATTAAATCTCATTGAGCATGAAACATTCATACATTAGATACTATTGTAATGAAGATGGGAATGCTTCCATCTGAAACAAAACCTCATGGAATATGAGAAAATTCAAACTAGAGAGGAACCATAAGAGTATCCTGAATGTAGGCTGCTCTTTACAGTCATTTTTTACTCCTCATTTTAAAAGCCATACAAGGGAACAATGATAGAAATGTCATACATGTGGGAATGTTTTCAACCTGACGGGGAAGCTCTTTATTCATCAGAAAATCCTTACTGAAGTGAAATCATATATATGTGGGAAAGCTTTAATTCAAATGTCAAATTTCAGATACAAGAGATTTCCTACTGCAAAAAACCCTATGCATGTAAGGCACGTGAAAAAGCCTTTAGGTACAAATCAAACCTCACAGAACATGAAAAAACTCATATTGGAAAGAAACAAAAAAATGTAAAATTTGCACAAAAGCCTTCAGGCAAAAGCAATATTTCATTAAACATCAGAGCATTCATTCTGGAGAAAAACACTACGTATGCAGTGAATGTGGAAATGACTTCAACCAGAAAGAAAACCTCATTCACCATCTGAGAATATATTCTGAAGAGAAACCCAATGAATGTCATGGATGTGGGAAAGCTTTCATTCAGAAATCTAACCTCATTACACAACAGACAAGACAAACTGGAGAGAAACCCTATATATGTAAGGAATGTAGGAAAGCCTTTAGGAGCAAATCAAATCTCACTGACATGATAAAATTCATAGTGTAGGAAAGTCCTATGTATGTAAGGAATTTGGAGTAGCCTTAAGCCAGAGAAAGTATCTCATTAAACATTACAACTTTCATACTGCAGAGAAACCCTGTGAATATAATCAATGTGAATCAACAAAGTATATCCACCTCCAGTCTGTGCAAATTGTTGCCAATCCTTTAAGGAAGACGTTGTGACTGTGCAATCCAGGATGTATTTCTTCTCTTGGAAAAGTGCACTTGCAGTTTTTTTCTTTGATCTGCTCCTCCCACATCTTCTTCCACACTCATCTTTGTTCAATTCGTTACCACTAATTTATGCATCAGAACTCGATATTTCTCTTAATTTATGTAAAGATGGGCTTTCCACTTATTTAAAATTATCCTGGTCATTTTCACTGGTTCTTCAATCCATTAATTCTGGGCAAGCATTTAAAAACTTACAATTTTAAAAATAATGCTGCCCTTTATTGCAGCATTTTCTTTCTTTTTTAAATTGTTGGTAAAAATCAAAATTTTCACAATACATATTAATATTTGTAAAGAGATATATTAATATATATGCACATATGTGCATTTGCTTACATAAATGGTGTGTGTGTGTATATATATATATATGTTGCTTAGATTACCTAAATATTACACAGAAATTATAGCAAATCCCATGTTCCCCACCTTCATCACCCCCCACTTCATCCCACCCAACATCCTTCATCAGTGTGGTACATCAACCGCAATGGATATACACATCCTGGGGCCTTGTCACCAAGCATAGATCACAGTTCACATTGTAGACCATGCTCTCTCCCACACAGTTCTGCATGGTATAAGCTGATGTATAATGGCCTACATCTGTCACCGCAATGCCACTCAGGATTTCAACTGCACTTTCCCTCCCTGCCCCAAAAGTGTCCAGCAGCCACTGGCTCCAACTCACTCTTATAATTTCTTCCATTCCTTGAATCATGATATGTCTATAACAGATTACCCTTAAGTCCACTCTAGTCCATTGCTCTTACCCCAATCCTGAGGGGACTGGGATGGTGATTTTCACTCAACCACCAAATGAGAGAGGGCTTATATCCCATGGATACAGTGGATGGGATTATCCTGCCTGCAGGTTCATGCCCTCTCCATTCCTTGGGATGGCCATTGCCCATCATTGTCTCTTTGCCAGGTGACTTGAATTTGTCCTTTGAGCTGTAGGCTACAAGTTGCAGCTCCACCGAGATTCCAGGCACAGCTGGCACATAGCTAAGCCAGAGGCTCCAGTCTCTGGGCATACACCTGAAATCTCCAGCATCATATATAGGTTTGAATAGAGGCTACTGATGGACCATGTGCAGGGAGGGCTTATTTGAGTCCAACTCTGTCACTCTCAGAAGCACAGATTCCAAAGTAGAGCCCACTAATAAGGCATCAATCTCTGGGGCTACTCCACTTAGGTAGGACCTGGGTGTCTCCAGAGACCTCAGGAGCCCCTCTGTGTGGGGTGATATCCACTTTGGTATTCTTGAGATCTTACTGAGGTGTGCATAACAGTTACCTCTGGGATGACCTCCTGACTCTCTTTGAAGTCTCTTAGCCACATGAACCCATTTCTCTTTACATTTTCCCCATTTTTTCAAGATCTTTTTCCAATCCTGTTACCAGTTGGCACTTGGTATTTATTACTAGTTGCCAAGGAGGCTCATCCCTGGGAGTCATGTCCCATGTTGGGGGGAAGGTAATGCATTCATATGCTGAGTTTGGCTTAGAGAGAGGTCATATTTGTGCAACAAAGGGCCTCTCAGGATGCAACACTTAGGCACCCCATAATAGTAGGCTAAGTTTCAATTACAAGAGCAAAGACCCATGAGGTTAGTCATCAGTAAGAAGAAACAATCAATGGGCCAACCTCTTTTGACAGACACTGTTCCTGCACTGAGGCGCTTTTTGCTGCTCCCTAGGAGAATGTGGCAGAGCTCTCCAGGCTGGGAATTCAGATTCCCTCATTTAGTTAGTGATTTTCTACTCACCGTGAACATGACCCATCCCTTGATCATTTGAACAATTTTATATACCTTTCATGTATATTGTGATGAACGTACTCCCATGAATCCCCCTTCCCAGACACCCCCCACCAATGATCATCTGCAGCCCCCATTGTAACCCTTCTGTGATCTAAACCTTCCTTGGGCATGAAGCCAAAATACAATTACTAGGACAAAGTAATAATAGTGATAAGCTTGAATGCAATGGATATGTACAAGGAATCTCAGAAGAAAAAACACTAAACTAAAAATAAAATATAATTAGCAGATTGGGGTATTCAAAAATTGGGGAAAAAAAACAAGACAAATTCCTTTTTAAAAAAGTATTTTTTCCTTTTATCACTGTACTATCATATGTCTAGTGTAAAGTAACATCTTCCTCTTCTCATTCCCCATTGTCTCCCAAATTTTCATTTAATTTTCAAAGATGTCTTAAGTCACAGCAAAGTCACACACGGAATACTAGAGCCTCTCACATACCTTAACTCCCTCCTGCTTCTCCACCCCATATTAATCCTTTTTAAAAAATATATGTTAACATTGTTATAACTCTTATACAGATAGTAAAACATAGCAACTAAACATTGTCAGCGGTTTATACTATAGTTTACAATTTAGATGGTACAGTTTAATAATTTTTGATGATATTTACCATGTCCGCCATCCATTACTGTGAGATAATGAAAAACGTTTCCCATGACCACTAAATACCCAATTTGATCTTAAATGTTCCTTCCACCCCATCCCCCTGGAACATATGACACTCCCCTGTCTTGACTCATGGAATGACAATATTCATAATTACATGCCATGGGTATTCCAACTGGCACTTCCTAATCTACCCACCTGTGAAACCTGTATCACCAAAAGCAGTAATGTCACACTACCCATCTGTCCTATCCTTCATTATGCAACTATACTCTATCAGTTTATCATAGATTATGTCCATATGGATGATGGCTCACAGCCAACTCTTCCCTTTTTCTCTCTTGTTAACCTGTGGTTCTCAGAGACTGCTCAATTTCCACAGTTCAAATCATTCAGGATATATACTGTTCAGCTTTCAATGCCTGGCTTGCTTCACTCAAAAAATGGCCTTCAAGATTCATCCACGTTTTTCCGTGTTTTAGCACTTTATTCCTTTTTACATGTGAGTAATATTCCATTGTATGTATGTACCACTTTTGCTTATTCATTCATCTGTAGATGGGCACTGAGGCTGATTCCAACTATTGGCAATGGTGAACAATGCTGCTATGAACATTGGAGTGCATATATCTGTTCGTGTGCTTGCGTTCAGTTATTCTGGGTATATACCCAGCAGAAGAATTGCTGGATCCTACAGAAGATCTATTGTTAGTTTTCTGAGGAACCACCAAACTGTCTTCCACATTGGCTGGGTCATTCCCAAATCCCACCACCAGTGGATAAGAGTTCCTATTCCTCCACATCCTCTCCGACACTTACAGTCTGCTGATTTTTTAATAGCTGCCATTCTGATGGAAGTACGATGCAGTTTCATTGCAGTTTTGATTTGCATTTCGCTGATAGCAAGTGATATCGAGCATATATTCATGTGTATTTTAGCCCTTTGTATTTCTTCCTTGGACGTTGGAAAAGATGCTGAGAGCCATAGCATAAAGGGTTAAACATTTATAATTCTTCCTTGCTGGCAGAGAAACATTAGTAAATGTCTCCAAAGACACTGCATACTGCAGATATCGGTGGGTGGAGGCAGATTGGAATGAACACACCACTAGGATGTTATTGTCTGAATTCACAAGAAAGATTGTCTGGGAACACAGAAACAGGCAGCGCTCTCACGTACCAGGCTGAGGAACTAGTGAAGTATGCCCCACTTTTGTTATCAGCTTTGTAGTACAAAATGCAGCTTCAGCCTAAATAAACTTGCCTGAATTCCACATGGAGTGTGGTCAACTGATCCCAGTCTTTCTTTTGATCATTCTCTGCACCGTCTACCTCAGATGGCCGCCTACATGGGGCACCACTAAGCTTTTCTTTGGATCAATGCTGTGGAAGCAAGGACTGTTGGGTCGGACAGCCTTTGCATTCTGTTGGTGAGTCAAATAATCTTGATTGTCAGGGTAATGTGTAATCAGTCAACTCGGAGACAGGAACATTCCCAAGTATTGAAGACTCTGTTAAAGAATACAGGGGTATCTGTGACCACCGTAGAGTTACTAAAACTCTTTTCTCTTGTACAAAACATTGTTATGTATGGTCTTTGTATAGTCTTATTTCTGTTGCTCTTGAACCATTACAGCCAAATGAAAATGAAGATATTAAAATGGATAATGCTATTGCTAACACTGTAGCAGAACAAGCTAATGATGATATTAATATAAAAATATATGGAAAGTTAATGAGCAGGCAAAAACAGATTAACTCATGTCTAATAAAAAGGAAAGGGGAGTTTATGAAAGTATTCCAGTGATCCTTAAGCTGTCAGCTTCAAAAGATGATTTATTGTCTTTTGAACCAGTGTCTGCACCTCCAAATGTAACTACTGATCCATTTTTTACATTTGATGATGCTCCAACGGTTTCTGTTTTTTTGCCAGCACCATCCTCTTCAATTATGAAAAGTATAGCACAGGGAGGTAGAGAGAGAAATTCAGAATCTATGCAATATTTTTTTTTTACTTTTCCAGTTACAGTAACTCAAATTCCAGTAGATGCTAACAATCCCCAAGGAGGTGTACCATATGAGCATGCTCCTATTTCTTCTAACACTATCAAAGAATTAAAACAAGCATGCATTCAATATGATGAAATTCTCCTTATACTCAAGAATTGGTGCAAGGAATAGCACAAGCAAACAGATTAATACTCTGGGACTTGGATTTGTGAGCTCAAGCTGTTCTTAATTCAGCAGAATTTTTACAATTAAAACTTGGTGGGCTGATGAAGCTAATATTGTAGCATGACAAAATCAACAGCAAAATTCAACAGTGCCTATTAGTGCTGAACAAATATTAGGCACAATTCAATAGGCTGGGATTCCCATGATGATATGCCATTTTAGAAGTGCGATTTTGCTACCTAGCTCCCTTGTGATGAATCTCCACCCCTGGACAGGCTGTAAAATCATTTTCAAAAATTGTTCAAGGAAATACTGAACCCTATGCTGAATGTGTAGCAATGCTGGCAGATGTAGTCAACAAGGCAGTAACTCAATCTGATCTTAAGAAATGCTTATTCTGATGTTGGTTTTTGATTATGCTAACGGTGACTGTAAGAAGGCTTTATGTCTGATCAAGGCAAATGGAAGAACTTTTCAGGATTACATAAAACTATGCCAAAACAGTGGGCCTAATACGTATAACATGAACCTTCTTGCAGCTGCTCTAAAGGGAGATAGTCCTATGATTATTAATTCAATTGTTTTGAATGTGGGAAATCAGGTGATATGAGAAAAAGATTGCCAAACCAAAACTAGTGTAAGAGCTCCATTTTGCAGCAACAATAAGTCAATACCAAGTCGTATGTGTCTGAAATGCCAAAAAGTGTTACACTGTGCCAAGGAATGCCATTCTAAATATCAGAAAAATGGTAGTCTCATTAATAAGTCAGGAAACTTCCAAGCGGGCCTTGCTCAAGGCCCTCAGTCAAACAATATGAGCACATTTCCCAGCCTTGCTCAAATTTACCTAGTCAGCAACAGAGCAGTCCACTCCAGCCTGTAACAGAACTTAAGGCAGTTACCAAAAGCGGTACAGCTGGCAATCCTTCCTCAGCTGAATCTAAGTTTATTAGTCCTTCACTGAGTATACCCAAAATTAAGAACAGGAATTAAAAGGCCTACCGCAGTAATCTGAACTTTGAGCCTAAGTGTACTCCTAATGAGTAGTAATCCAAAATATACATGTTAAATATCTATATAAACTGCTAAATTAGCACTTAACTGTATTTAGGCTGTTTAAGTTGTCCTGGCTGGTTGCTGATTATGAACAAATTTGTTTCAAAGAACAAGCTTATATATTACAGTTAACAAATATTCCAGAAAAATCCTTAAAATAATAAAATCAAAGATGTGAAATGACGGAGGTCTTGAAGACAGCCATACCAAAGGAGTGAAAATTATGGGTCAAATTAGTAAGCTTTATGTTTCTGTTAGTGTGTCATAATTCTTTTTGTATTTGTCTGTTTGTTCAGTTTCAGTGTATATTTTGATACCTCTGGATGGTAATATTAAATTGATAAATGAAAATTATTATGAGAGCTCTATTCAAATGGCCAAAAATTAAATAAGTGCTTATATTAATAAATAAAAATGAATATTAGTTTAAAATAATAAAAATAGTTATACTCAAATTAAATCATTTTTCTAACAAGTTTGTTTAATGTTGATGGTAATTATATGTTTTCAGAAATTTGCTTGGAAGTAGTTTCTAAAATCATTGTGGTAACTTAAGTATGGAAGGTATATAGAATGTGCTTTTATTATTAAAGAAAAGAAAGTCATTTTATCCTAAGATAAAATAACTAGTTATTAAAACAAAGTAAAATGTGGGACAAAACCTGAATAAATATAAAATTGCAAAAGGCTTGTGAAAAAGGAATTTTTGTTGTCAAAGCTAAGTCAAATTTACGCAATCTATAAAAATTTAAAAGCTTTAATGTCAAACAATGTAATAATATAATGTTAATATTTTATTCTTTCTCAAAGTTTGCCAAGTTAGTAGTCTCTTTTAGTAAAAGTTTACAAACTTTTTCTCCTCAAAATCAGTATACAATAAAGGAAGTCTGTTTTATCAAAATAGCTTCTTGTACTTTAACCTTATGTCCATGAAGAAACATGTCTTATCACTTTTAAAAAGAACACAATGTTTGAACCTGCTTTCTCAATGTCAAATCCTGAAAGATAGCTTTTATTTCAAAATGTCATGAATAACTTGGTCTTTTACCTAAAAAACAAGTAAAATACTAAAAATAGTTAAATTCATGTGATATCAGTTAAATGAAGTATTTAAAACTGTTGTATAATTAAAAGAAATTTTCTATTTTTATAATAATTAAAGTTGTATGAACAAAAAGTTCATATGAATACTTTAAAAGTGTATAAAATTCCTGAAAATATAATAATGTTTCAATAAAACTGTAAATAAAATATAATGTTATTAATCATAATTTTTAGTTAACTACAGGAAGAAATCAGCCATTAAAGGCTGACAGGGTAGTGCATAACAGTAAATTTTAGTAAAATAAAATAATACCACTGCAGCATGCAGTGGTCCCAAATATTGCTAGTTTGTTGCAAAAAAAATAATATCCAGTTATGTCACTATCACTTTGTTTTAAAACTTATTTAAGCTTTCTTTAATATTTTCTTAAACAAATCAAGCCAGCCCACATTCCACTTCCTGTAAAATAGCCAACAGTAAATCAAGTTTATATTCAACTCTGTAAACAACAGCATCAATTCTAATTATAATGTTAACAACAAAAACCAATGCAAGGATTAAATTTACAAGTTAATGTATTACCCCACAGCCCAAAAAGGAAATACTAATTTGTTTTTACCTATGCCTCAAACTATAGAAAATAAAAAAAATTTGACTTCATTCTAATCATGCAACTAAGAATCTTAAATGCTTAAGAAATAAAAATTTATTCATTGGATGTCTGTTGTATAATCTACTGTAGTTATGAATTATGTATAATATACTTAAATACGAATCAAAACTTCAATACAATACATTGCATATATATATACAATTTAATAACTTGCTTGTTACACATAGTTCTTTTATTAAGTATATATATAAATCTTTTGTTTTAAGTTTGAACAGTCCTGAAACTAAATATCTTTATTAAAAACGGTTTAGAAAGTATTGTTCAATCCTAAAAGTAAAGCATCATGCAGAAATCTTTGCTAATCAAAAACCAATGTCAGGAAGCAGCTGTGACTCAATCAGTAGGGCTCCCGTTTACCATATGGGAGGCCGCACGGTGTGGTTAGCTGACCCAGAGAGCACAAGCAGCAAGGGGGGGATAAATGAATAAATAAAGAACATCTTAAAAAAAAATCTTAAAAAAAAATGCCTTGCTAGTTAACACTTTTCACATTTCAGTAAAAATATTGGAAATTAAAGTAGTAAGCACATCAAGGACGTTTTGTAACAAATTGGAAAAAAAAATAAAGTGCATTTCAACAGGTGTTTTATTCCTCCCTCAGGGAGCTGGCCCCTCTCCCAGGGATTGATACATAAACCTTAAAATTTACTGC
>JAKSZT010034694.1:0-11227 GCA_026826555.1 Tolypeutes matacus | reverse complement strand
AGGACAAGTATTTTACGACCTCACTTGTATGAAATAAGCAGTTTATAACATTTCATAAAGTCAGAAACTAGAATACAGGTTACTAGGGCCTGTTGGGGATAGCAAATGGGGGATTAATGTTTAACAGGAATGGAGATTCCATTAGCAGTGATGGAAAAGTATTGGCAATCGATGATAGGGACAGAGCACGATATTGTGAATATAATTAACACTGCCAAATTGTGTATTTGAAAATGTATAAAATGGGAAAGTTTAGGTTATATGTTAGTTACCAGAAAAAAAATCCATAGGACTGTACAATGCACAAATGAACCCTAATGAAAACTATGGTTATAGTTAATAGTATAATAATAATAATAATATAGTTTCAGCAATTGTAGAAAAGGTAAAATAATAATGAAAACTGTTAAATAGGAAAACTGTGTGTGAGGGTATATTTTGGAACACTCTACTTTATGCATGATTTTTTTGTAAGTCTACACCTGACCTAACAAAAAATATGTTTGTTAAAATGGAATGATGGAATTTGAACAACAGTGAAGGATAGAAAGCACTGCATTAAAAACCCACATCTAGCCAAAACCATACAGATATGTAAACTTGGTCAGCCAGAGGAAATCCACAGATGAAAGCAGACAGTAAAACATGAAATACTTTTCATAAAAATTACTCAGAATTCTAAAAATGACAACTATGAGAAAGCAAGAGGAGGAGAATCTAGTCATTCGTTAATTAAACTATCACAGGCAAAGTATCAACTCTATGCCAAGCAGTATATACACAATTTTGTCATATGGCTCTCACTTTTAGGAGACATAGGCATAGATTTGATTATCAATACCCAGTTTAAGGTAATTAATTATTTCATTAATAACATAAATTGCATTATAGCCCAGGATACCGTAGAGCAGAGGCTACCAAATTTTTCCATAAAGGCTGAGAAGGAAAGTATTTAAGGCCATGTGGGTTTTGTGATCTCTTACATAAACATGAATCCCTGCTGTTGTGAATGGAAACAACCATAGACCGACCATATGGAAAGAATGGTTGACCTTTGTTCCAATAAATCTTTATAAAAGCAGAGTGGATTTGGTCCAGGGCAAAATTTTGCTCACCACTGCTCCAGAACAGAGATGTCTAATAAGAATTACTTTAAGGAAAATGTTTTATAGCTGTGCTGTTTAATTTGATATCATACAATCAGTCACATATTTGTAACTAGTGCCACAGGTAGAAATAATATTTGGATATATTAGGTTTTATATATAGATATGCAAATAAATATATAAATTAATTAAAATTAATTCCACCTGTTTTTCTTTACATTTTAATATAGCTAGCACAAAATTTAAAACTATATACAAACCTTGCATTATATTTCCATTGGAAAGTGTTGCAAGTTGTGTGCAAAATTTTGTGCTACCCTTGAGTCCTTAAAATTTTCAGTCCTATGCTGGGTTAATGGCTCAGCTAGGCAGGACTTGCAAGAAGAGCTGGAGACCCAGATAAGTTTGGATGTTTTCTCCAAGCTCAACAATAATTCAAGTCTTTAATAACAACTTGCTTTTGATTATATATAAATTTGGACATGTGGCTTTTATACTTGTGTGCTCATTGCTCAGCAACAGGAATAAACATAATTAGTGCAAATGACTTATTTGCATGTAAAGAGTAGAGGCTTTCAGGAAGCAACAGCATTTGTTTTATATGTATAATTTATTCCCCAGAGAGTGGTCATGGCTGTACACTTTCAGTAGGCAAGCAGATATTGTATAAGCATGGGCTATCTTGAGAAACCCATGTTCTTGGAATGTGGATATATCTTTTGTCTCCAGTGCAACAATTTACTGCAAAAAGACCCTATGAGGATATTGTATTTTGCCCCATTAGATAGCAAGTTCAATTGTAGCATCACATGAAAACTATTTTCCAGAAGAACCCAAGGATGCTGAATTTCAAAGATAAGGAACCTGTCTTCCCTGCCTTCTTCCTCACTAAAAACTCAAGGATAATCAACATTGCACTTAGCACTGAAATAAAAGTGGAAATTATCTGAATTTCACAGATGATGGTCTGTGTGCCTTAACCCTAAGTATTTAAAGTAGACTCACCTGGTGATGCATGAGAAAGATGATGCCTGTATCCAGCATAAGTGAGCCACGTGGCATAGTTGCTCATCAGGTTCCCACTATTTAGTGGAACTGTTGACTGAGAAATCCCTTCCTATCCAATACTTTGCACTTCCTTGGGCTCTATCCTGGATCAGGATATGGATTTAAATTGGTCTTCCCCTGCCCATGTCTATGCTTTCTTCATTAGACATGAGAAAGCACCTGTAACTCTATCCTCAATTTCTTCAAGGCCATTATCACATTCCTTAAGTCACCTTACAAAATTGCATCATTTTGCTTAAATACAAGGAAAACAATATTTAATACAGAGTTATGGCTAAGAAGTTGATTTTGAAAAAGGCACAATTGGGCACATAGAGCTAAAAACAAAGCTATGTATTTCAAATATTTTACTGCCACATCTATAAGTTACATCTTCACGCATGAATTCAGTAAAATTACTAATTACCTAACTTGTGGCAGAATCTTTGATAAAATGGATAAATATTGGGAAAATGTTGGTACATTTTTCAATTACATGTAGTTCACACACTGAAGAAAAGACAGGTTTTACTCAAAATATCATAAATTTAAGGGAAAAGAACAAATTAATATTATCAAGCATAAATTAATACAAAACAAGAAGGTCAGGAAAGATTTCGCTGCAAAATTGATACCAACTGAAGAAAGGTCATATTAAGCCAAAAAAGAAAAAAAAGAAAGATATTCTCAAAGAGGTAAAGAACAAGACATTCATTTGATAAATGAGTTATTCTCAGGAGTATGAATAAAGATGTTGACATGGACAATGACTTCTTCCCCACTTCTGATGATCTAGGTATTTGTAATGTGGACATATCAAAAATTGACATAAGGAATACGTAGAGAATTACATCCTCAACCTGTGTCCTGGGTTCATCTTGGCTCAACACTGACCACAATTAATGATAGGTGGACATGGGAACAAGCAAAGAATGGGCTCAGGGTGTTTGCAATAATGCTGTTAACTGAAAAGGGAGGGCCCTATTCTCTACAGAACTTGGATTCTGGACTGTTAGTTTGAGAAATGCAAGGTTCTTTTCAGCCAGCACTTTTCCTGGGACTTCCCTCTGTATGAACATCAAATTACACCAATAGAGATTTTCCTGAATGTGGACACTGGAAACATTTCCTTTTCAAATAGTGAAAGGGTGAAAATTATCTGTCCATGATCAGAAACAAGAAAAGAAAGTCCTTTTTTGACACTTCTGTCTAAGACTTTCTCTCCCACTCTCCCCTATGAATAACATTTAACAAGTTTACAGTGCATTTGTTCAATTTCATGTTCAAATATTGAAGCATTGCTACTAACCATGGTCAATGGTTTACATTATGATTTGCAATTTGCCTGAACACTGTTATAAATGGCCTGTATCCATCATTGCAAGACTATGCAGAACAATTCCAAAGTCCTGAAAATTACTTCTGTTCTCTCTATTCTATTCTAAACTTCCCCTCCCCTCAGAACCTATGTTTACCACTAAGTTTCAATTTTTTAAACTGTTTTATTGAGGCATAATTGACATACAATAAACTGAATATATTTTAAGTGTAACATTAGATAAACTTTGATGTATCAAACCATCATCACATATGAAACTATCACCACAAACCCCACTTGGTCCTCATTTATTATCCTTTTTATATACAATTGAATTCAATTTGCTAGATTTTGTTTAGAATTTTTATATTTATGTTCATGAGGAATCTTGGCCTGTAGTATTGTTCTCACATAATATCTTTATCTGGTTTTGCTATGAAGGTAATGCTGAGTTTTAAAAATAAATTGAAAAGTCATCGTGTCTTTTCAATTTTTTGGAAAAGTTTGTGTATAATTGTTTTTTTTTTCTATTTTTAATTTTTTTAAACATAGGCTGATTATAAAATGTGACATAAAATTTATAGGAAATTCCCATATGCCCTGCTCCCCACCACTCCTACATTTTTCCACATTAATAACATCCTTCATTAGTGAGGGATATTCATTGTTATTGATGAACACATTTCGGAGCATTGCCACTAAGCATGGGTTACATGTTACATTGTAGTTTACACACTCTCCCACCCAATTCTGTCAGTTATGGCAAGATATATAATGGCCTGCATCTATTGTTACAATGTCATGCAGGACAATTCCCAAGCCCCTAAAATGCCCTTGTGTTGCACATGTTTTTGCCTCTCCATCCATCAAAACCTCCAATAGCCACTGCCTCCACATCAAAGAGATAAATTTTTCCATTGCTGGAATCACAAGTCTATAGTGGAATACCAGTAAGACTATTTCAGTCAATAGTTCATTCCCCAATCCTGAGGATTCTGGGATGGTTATGTCCACTCCACCTCTAATTGGAATCACAGCAACCTCTCTATTTCCTGTAAACCTGTTTTCCAGACTCTAGCTCTTTGAGTCAGCTCAATTTGTTTAATTCATATCAGTGAGTTCATGTAATATTTGTCCTTCAGTGCACAGCATGCTTCACTCAGTATAAGGTCCTCAAGATTCATGTTATCCCATGTGTTACTACTGTATTCCTTTTTACAACTGAGCAATATTCCATTGCATGCATATACCACAATTTGTTTATCAGTTCATCTGTTGAGGATAATTTGGGTTGATCCTAACTTTTGGCAATAGTGAATAATGCCACAATGAACATTGCTGTGCATATATCTGTTTGTGTCTTACCTTCAATTCTTCTGGGTATATATTCAGCAGTGGAATTGCTGGAGCACATGGCTGTTCTACAGTTAGCTTTCTTAGGAACCACCATAGTGTCTTCCACAATGGCTGCACCCTTCTTCATTTTCACCAGCAGTGGGTGAGTGTTCCCATTCATCCACATCCTCTCCCACACTTATAATGCTCTGTTTTTTTTTTAATAGCCACAAGTCTAAAGGGTGTAAGATGATATCTTATTGTAGTTTTGATTTGTGTTTCTCTAATAGGTAGTGATGTTGAACATTTGTTCATGTGCTTTTTAGCCATTTGTATTTCATCTTTGAAGAAGTGTCTATTCAAATCACTTGCCCATTTTTAAAATGAGTTATTTGTCTTTTTAATTTTGCAATGTAGGATTTCTTTATATATGCAGGTTATTAGGCCCCTATCAGATGTATGGTTACAAAATATTTTCTCCCATTGAAGAGGCTGCCTTTTCACTTTTTTGACAAACTCCTTTGAGGTGCAAAATTTTAATTTTGAGGAGGTCCCTTTTCTCTATTTTTTCTTTTGCTCTTTGTGCTTTGGGTTTGAAGTTCATGTAACCATTTACATTACAAGATCCTGTAGTTGTTTCCCTACATTATTTTCCAAGGACTTTATGGTCTTCTCTATTATATTTGGATCTTTGATCCAACTTAAGTTAATTTTGGTTTACGGTATGAGATGGTGTTCATCTCTCCTTCTTTCCGATATGGATATCCAATTCTCCAAGCACCATTTGTTGATGAGGCCATTCTTTCCCAGTTGAATGGACTTGGTGGCCTTGTTGAATATCAGATGACTGTAAATGCGAGGATCTATATCAGAACTCTCAATTTGGTTCGATGAATTGGTATGTCTATACTTGTGCTAATGCCATGTAGTTTTGACCACTGTAGCTTTGTATTATGTTTTAAAGTCTGGTACTGCCAATACTCCGATTTTATATTTCTTTTTCAATATGTCTTTGGTTATTCAGGGCATCTTTCCCTTTCAGATAAATTTCATAGTTTTTCTAATTCAGTAAAAGATGCTATGCTTATTTTTATTGGGATTGCATTAAATCTGTAGATTAGTTTGGGTAGGATAGACATCTTGATGATGTTTAGTCTTCCTATCTATGAACAGGGAATATCCTTCCATTTATTTAAGCCTTCTTTGATTTCCTTTAACTGTGTTGTGTAGTTTTCTTTGTATAACTCATTTACATCTTTAGTTAAATGTATTCCTAGTTATTTGATTCGTTTAGTTTCTATTGTAAATGGGATTTTTAAATTGATTTCCTCTTCAGATTGCTCAGTATTGGTGTACAGAAATGCTACTGATTTTTGCACTTTGATCTTATAACCCTCAAATTTATTGAACTCATTTATAAACTCTAGAAGCTTTGTTGTAAATTTCTTAGGGCTTTCTATGTAAAAGATCATGTCATCTGCAAATAGTGAAATTTTTATTTATTCCTTGAAAAAGTGGATCCCTTTAGGATCTTTTTCTTCTATAAGTGCTCTAGCAAGTACTTCTAACAGAATGTAAAATAGGAGTGGTGAAGGTGTGCATCCTTGTCTTTTCCCCAATCTTAGAGGGAAATCTTTTAAGATTTCTCCATTGAATATGATGTTAGCTGTGGGTTTTTCATATCAACATGTTGAGGACATTTCCTTCAATTCCTATCTTTGGTAGTGTTTTTAACAGGAAAGTGTTTTGAATGCTTTTTCTCCATCTATAGAGATGATTGTTTGATTGTTTTTCTTTCAAAATGTTTATGTGGTGTATTATATTGATTTTCTTATGTTGAATCATCCTTACATACACTGCACAAAACCCACTTGGTCTTGGTACATAAATTGGTTGATATATTGTTGAATATGAGTAGCAAGTATTTTAATTGAGAATTTTAGCATCTAAGTTCATTAGAGAGATTAGATTACAGTTTTCATTTCCTGTGGCATCTTTGTTTGGCTTTGGTATTAGTGTAATGTTGGCATTATAGAATTAGTTAATCAATGTTCCCTCCACTTCTATTTTTTGGAAGAGTTTAAGCAGGTTTGGTGTTAGTTCTTCCCAAATGTTTGGTAGAATTCACCTGTGAATATGTCTTGTCCTGGACTTTTCTTGGTTGGGAGGTTTTTGATGACTAATTCTATCTCATTATTTGTGATTGGTATGTTAAGATCACCAATTTCTTCTTTCGTCAATGTAGGATGATTGTGTGTTTCTAGGAATTTGTTCATTTCCTCTAAATTACCCATCTTGTTCCTGTATAATTTTTCAAAGTATCCTCTTATGATAGTCTTTATTTCTGTGGGGTCAGTCGAGATAACTACTTCCTCGTTTCTTATTTTATGTATTTGCATGTTCTCTCATTTTTTCTTTGCTGCTCTAGCTGAGGATTTGTCAATTTTATTGATCTTCTCGAAGAAACAGCTTTTGGTCTTATTTTTTTCTAGAGCTTTCTTATTTTCAATTTCATTTAGTTCTGCTCTAATATTTGTTATTTCCTTCTTTCTCCTTCCTTTGGGGTTAGTTTGCTGTTATTTTTCTAATTACTTCATATGTGCAGTTAGGTCTTTAATTTTAGCTCTTTCTTCTTTTTTAATATAGGCTATGCATTTTCTTTCAGTACAGCTTTTGCTGCATCTCATAGGATTTGATACATGTTGTTGTCACTTTCATTTATTTCAAAGTAGTTACTGATTTTTTTGTGTGTGATTTTCTCTTTGACTCGCTGTTTGTCCAAAAGTGTGTTGTTCAACTTTCATATCTTTGTGCCTAATCTGGTTCTCTGTCCCTTATGGATGTCCAGTTTCATTCCACTGTGGTCAGAGAAATTACTTTGTTTGATTTCAGTCTTTCTGAATTTATTGAGAATTGTTCTGTGGTCTAGCATGTGGTCTATCCTTAAGAATGATCAATGTGCTTTTGAGAAGAATGTATAACGTCCCTCACTATAATTGTGGAGGCATCTATTTCTCCAATTATTTTTTCCAGTGTTTGCCTCATGTATTTTGCGGTGCCCTGCTTAGGTGCTTAAATGTTTATGATTGCTGAGTTTAATCCATTAACACAACATTTTATTACTGCCAAGGAATTACTTATATTAGCCATATTTTCTTTGGGTTTATATATGTCATGTGTTGTTTTTATTTTCTTCTTATCTGTTTAGTTGTTCTTACAATCTCCTCCAACTTTCTCTCTCCTGTTTTTTCCTTTTGACCTACAGAACTCCCTTTAGTATTTCTTAAAGTGCAGGTTTCTTATTGCCATACTGTCTTAATTTCTGTTTACCTGTGAATATTTTGAACTCTCCCTCATTTTTGAATGCCAATTTTGTTGGATAGAGAATTCTTGGCTGGGAGTTGTTTTCTTTTTGCACCTTAACTATATCATGCCTCCTTGCCTTCATGGTTTCAGATGAGAAATCACCACTTAATCTTATTGAGCTTCCCTTGTATGTTTTAGTTCTCTTTTCTCTTGTTATTTTCAGTATTCTCTCTTTGTCTTCAGCATTGGGCAATTTTACAAGTATATATCTTGGAGTAGGCCGGTTAGGATTTATACTGTTAGGGGTGTGCTGTGCTTCCTGGACATATACATCCATGTTCTACAATAAGGTTGGGAAGTTTTCAGCCATTATTTCCTCCAACACACCTTCTGTACCCTTTCCCTTCTTTTCTCCCTCTGGGATGCCTATAATGTGTATGTTTGTGTGTTCCATGTTGTCATTCAAACCCTTGGTTTTTTTTCTATCTTTCTATATATCCCTTTATACTATCTGTTTGATTTCACCTGTAATGTCTTCCACATCACTGATTATTTCCTCTGCATGTTCAAATCTCTTTTTATGTGCTTCCAGTGTATTTTTGATTTCTTGTATTGGTCCATTCATCACCATCATATCTGTTTCCCTTTTTGCATTTTTACAATTTCTTCAGTGTGTTCTCCCAGTGCCTTCTCTATATCTTTAATCTCTTCCTTCACTTCATTAATTTTTCTCGTGATATATGTTTGGACATCTCTGATTAGTTGTTCCATATTCTGCATCTCCTGTTTTTTAGTTGGTTTGTTGGACTGGCCATGTCTTCCTGTTTCTTAGTATGGGTTGTAATTTCTTTTGATGTCTAGATATTGGTTTATCTTGTTTGGTTTGTTCAGTTGATTAACTTCTCTTTCTAATCTAGGGTTTTATTTTGTTGTTTTTGTGTATGTGGTAAGTTTTCACTTTGACACTTCATTCCTCTTATTCTATTTCCTTGCTGTTTTTTATATTCCTGTGAAGTAAAATTAGGGCCAGAGGAAAGGAAAGAAGAAGAGAAAAAGAATAATAGTAATAATAATAGTAAATGGTAGAAGAGGAACCATACAAGATCTAGGAAAGTGATTAATTAACATGATTAAGAATTGCAGAGGAATAAGAATTAAAAAGTGGAGTACAGAAATGAAATGAGAATCTTAACAGTGAAAAATATATAGAATGAATTAAAAGTCCAGAATGATGCAAAGAGAGGGAAAGAGAAAAGAAAAGAAAAAAAGAAGAATAGTAAAAATAGAAGTAAATAGAGAAAAAGGGAGAGAGAAATTGGAATAAGAAAATTTGAAGATCAAACAAAAAGTGGTGGAATGAAAGAACAATAGAAAGCAGAAAATAGAAAGATGGAGAAAGGAAAAGAATTAGTGTAGTTAGACAAAATTGGTGAACAGAAAAGGGAAACAAAGGAAGGGGAAACACCAAAAAGAAGAAACAAGTCAGCAGCAACTAAATAGCAAAAAAGGGGGGAGAATTAGTATTTTAAAAGAAATAAGAGAAAAACAAGCACACAAACAAAAACCATGGAAAAGCAGCCTTCCCTCTTAGGATCTGAAGGAGCTTCTCAGGCAGCTGGTGTTCATCAATCAATTACACTGTGCCCACTCTCTGCAGGTTTTGAACTAGATGTTAGCAAGTAAACTAAGTTAAGTTAAAAAAAGGAAACTTTTTAAAGAAAAATAAGAGATCTAAGAGAAGCTAATACAAAAAGAGTGTCTATATGTTTCCTGCCCTAAAGTATCAGCTGGATGTGTGATAACCCAGTGGATCACCAGGAATTGAACAAGGGAACTCATCTATTCAAGGCAGGAACTCCTCCACTGACCTAAACTTTCTCCTTGGGTTAGTTAGCCTATTGGAAATCTATCCATCTGTAACCTCCCTCAGGCAGGTTACAATCTTTGCAGTTGGCCAGAGTCCTGCTGATTAGGCACCCATCTGTCCCTGCCCCCTTTCTATTCTAATTGCTTTCTCTCTCAGGGCAGGTGTACATGACAGCCTGTGTAAGTGGAACCCCCCCCGTCAGATCCATTTCCCTTCTGAGACTAAAAGCAGACCCTGGTAACCAAACTCACCACAAAGAAACCACTCTTGACACTCTTCCATGTCCTGCATTCTCCCAGGGGACCCTAAATAGACCCTTGAAAGCTTATTGAGGCGTCGTACCATTTGCCTCCCTTAGGGGAGCTGTAATTTTGATAGTTTTCAGTGCCAGAGTAGTCTGTTGCCTATCTTCACCCCCTCCCAGCACAAATTCCTCTCTCCCAGGGTGGCTGGATGTGTCATGATGCCTAAGCATATTTCCCTCTCTCCTTTTCTACAAGCTGCCTCAGTGCTAGCTGGTATGCTCCCCAAAGTTAAAAGGGGGCCCAGGTAACCAAACACACAGAAAGGAAAACCCTCTTCACCCTTCACCAGAACCCTCTTCCTCCCAGAGAATGCTCCATCCTACTTGGTGGCTGGTCAGAGGGGTTGTGGAGACTTTTTGCCTTGAGCATGGGGCTTAGCTGCCTGCTGTTTCCAGCCACAAGGTTGAGAATCTCATGGTTTTCCTTGGGCTCTTTATCTCTTTGTCCAGTTCCCTATAGATAGATGCCCTGAAGCCTCCTGCTCTGTGAGTTTCCAAAACAGCTCACTCAGGTATGATTTTGCCCCTTTTTGTCTGTCTTTTGTGAGAGACCTGGGGAGTGCGTATCTAAGCTGATGCCGTCTTGCTGGAACTCTCAATTTTTGAAGAATAAGGTTTCATCGTTACATGCAATAATTTTGAAGGCTTGATATATTGGTCTGTTTTCTTTTACTAGGCACTGTCTATGATAGTGAGAAATTCTTGCCCTGCTAATTGAGAAGTAGTACTCCCCAGGATGGGAATTTAATATTTTCTTGTTTATTGTGTCGGTCTCCACCCACAGAAATAACACGCTGTGACAAGATTAAAACTTTAATATTCCATAGAGACATGACCAACATGTGCCCTATCCTAAATATCACTTCACTGCTGATGCCCTGCACCAGTAATCTTCCCCTGACTTATTTGCCAAAAGAACATTCCCACCATTATAGTTTTTTTTT
>JAKSZT010034689.1:0-14097 GCA_026826555.1 Tolypeutes matacus | reverse complement strand
ATGAACTTTGAAGACATGTAGAGTGAGTAAAACAGACGCAAAAGGACAAATATTGTATGATCTCACTGATATGAAATAATTGGTATAAGCAAATTAAAAGAATCAGCATCTAGAATATAGGTTACCAGGGACTGGGCTGAGGGTAGGGAATGGGGAATTAATGCTTACATTGTACAGAATTTCTGTTTGGGTTGACTGTAAAATTTTGGAAATGAATTGCTTTGATGGTAGCACAACATTGTGAGTGTAATTAACAGCACTGAATTAAATATGTGATATGGTTAAAAGGGAAGATTTCATATATATATGTTACTAGAACAAAAATTGTAAGAATAAACATAGGACTGTACAACACAATGAACACTATTGTAAAAGTAGACTATAGTTAATAGTACAATCACAACAATATTCTTTCATGAATTGTAACTGTACCATGAATGCAAGGTGTTACTAATAGGGTGGTACATGGGAACTCTGTATTTTTCATCTGTTTTATGCATAGTATTTCTGTAAACCTCCAATGTACATTACAAATATTATTGATAAAAATTTTTAAAAACTGAGAAGGGATAGACAATATCATATTATTCCTGATCAAATAAGACTGGTTGGGCAACAAAGCGCAGGTGAAAAATTTGTCTTAGAATTATTTCCTCTATTAAAATATGACAGGAGGCAGATAGATGTAGGAAATATAAGAATTTGAGGCTGCTCCTTCAGATGGATTCCATTCTCTCTTTCAAGTGAGAGGGTGGTGTCACCTTCTGAGAATATTAATATATTACTATTCCCTACAGTCCATACTTTGCTTTAGTTGTATTTTTGCCCATTTCTTAATTAATCTAATGTTGGTTTGTGTGAACGTTACTTTAAGGAATAGTATACATGTATTGCTCTGAATAGAAGTCCATTTAGAAAATGGAAAAAGCATATATTAGAACAATGAAGCTGTTATGACATCAATGGCAAAGATAATTTCTATTATAATTTGGGCATTATTTTAGTGATCTTTGGATTCCA
The DNA here is from genome assembly GCA_026826555.1 of Tolypeutes matacus. Classification (NCBI taxonomy): domain Eukaryota; kingdom Metazoa; phylum Chordata; class Mammalia; order Cingulata; family Chlamyphoridae; genus Tolypeutes; species Tolypeutes matacus. Next base: position 13,077 of record JAKSZT010034689.1, on the reverse strand, counting down.
CATGGATGAGTGGAGCCAGAAGCCTATGAAACAGAGTTAGAGTGAATTTATAGTTTTATTTTCAATTCTTCAAGTTTTTGTGTATCTAAGCAGACATTTTTAAGGAAAACTGCATAACGTATACCAAGCAAATCTACACTGAATGAATTATTTTGGGAAGTTTTAGTTGGCAGTTTTTATTTAAATGTTCAATTCATATTTACTCATCACTAATATATTTTGTATAGGTATCTCCACATTCTAGTTGTAAATTAAGTTTTATTTAGAACCCATATAGACCAGTTAGTTGCACTGACTCTTCTCTTTTCCTTCCCAACTCCCTCAACAGTTTTGTGATCAAATAGTTTTTGTTCTTTACCATTACCTTAAATTTGATGAAACATACCCCTTAGAATGAGAAGAAACAAATTAACTTCAGAGAACAATATTTCCTTTGGTATTTTTTCTGGGTAATTACTTTCAGAATTACATAATTACATACAGAAATTAAATAGTCTCTACAGCTTATTCATCAAATACTAAGCTATATTGTGATTTTATAACTCCTTTTTCTAAATTAACAGATTCCAGTGTTATCCTTCAGCACCTCTCCTTTATTTTTTTCCAATTCACAATCTGTTGGAATTGTACACAGGGGGCCTGTATGTGGTGGGAACATAGTCTTTGTGTATAACGTTCCATTTGAGGGTGTGTGAAGGAAATGTGGACAGTTCAAGCTTGAAAGAGAGCTATTTCCCTTTTTAGAGTTTGGAGCCCACATACAACATTGAAACAAAATGTCAAACAGATTTTCCAAAAGGTATTGATCAGTGCTATTTTTTTTTTAACTTTCTTTGTTTCTAAGTACCAAAAAAAATATGGGTGGGAGATAGTGTGGAATATTCATCCAACAAAATAGTTTCATTGTTGAAGATCTTCTTGTTCCTAACTTTAAAACAAAACAAAGAATATTTTAGTATTTTTATTTTATTTTTTGTTACCTTTTGAAGTAACAAAATCGACATTAAAGAGCAGAGTAGCATTTTTGCTTGAAGTACTGATAACTGTCTGCTTAAAACCAATACCAATGGGGTATTTTAAAGTTAGAAGAGATGTAGGTGCATTTCATTCTTACTTCAGTCCTTTGAAGCATCAGTTTTCAACTCGATATGGACCTAGTGATTTCTCGCCTCTAAATTTACTAGTTCCCACGGTTGTTCCTGCTTACATGGCAGATCCAGGCTGCTGAGTTCTCCCTGTGATGGGGAAGGAGCTTAGATGACTTTGTTGCAGAAATGTTTGTCCTGTTTTTAGTAGAGGCCCTCCAAAATTATAGCTTGGTTGAACTCAGATATTTTAAATGGTCTAAAAAGAGCTTCTTGCCAGCAAGACAGCACTGTGACTGTCAGAAAAATGAAATGAGCCACTTCAGATAAAAATGCTGACCCAACATGAGGTGCAGACACTGTTACTGACAGGTTCAGCATAATAGAAAAGCCACCCTATATAATCTTCAGAAAATTTTAGATATACTGTGTTTGCAGAGACAAGGAAGATAGGGCAGATTTTTCAAGAGAAAGGAAAATATTGCAAGATCATATCATACAGGATTAAATCTAATGAAATTCAGAAATTATCATAACCTTGGAAATATATCATATGAAAAATATTGCACACATATATGTACACACGTGCATAAACCATTGGGTAATTGTTTATAGTGGTACTTATAAAACACGATGAAAACAGGGCCCTTGCCAAAGACACTAAGGCCAAAATGCAAATTTCAAAATTGCACTGAAGAAGAAAAAAAAAATTACAGTGAAGCAATTGATGTACAGTTCTTTATTGCTAAAAGCATCTGGAAATTTAAGGGAAAATCCTGTGCAATAGAACTGCAGAAGTACTGAGACACAAATTCTTAGTATAAAACTGTTCAAATTCCTGACAGATAGTTAGATAACACTTGCACAGATAAGAGTCCAGGGACCTTAACAATCAGATAGGGAATAGAAAGGAATAAAATCTTGAAAGAATTTCATTGAATAATATCTCTGACCTCTCTTATTTTTAAAATAGATTTCACTCCCCATCTATATGCTTACTTGGCAACAGGCTCAAAGTATGAGAGGACAGAGCCCAAGGCTTGGAAAGAGAAAAAGAATTTTATCTCTGACCTGATATTGACTGACTGCCAGATTACACAAAGGGGGGAACACCAGAGCACCTTGTTAAAAAAATTAGATGTGTGCAGTCATATGTAAAGAGAAGTGGTGTCAGCAGATCTATATCATGGGGAAGGAAAAGTTTGCCATATCATTCCAGACAGACTAAACACTTTTTAGAATAGCAACAAAAATGTCAGAATGACACATAAGAAAAAAGAGTCTCAACAAATTATTCAAAAATGTTTGGAATGACCCCAAAATTATTAGATATTTAAAAATGCAGGGAAGTTATGAACCAATTAAGTGAAAGATGGTCATCAATGGAAAAGGTCTAGAAGTTTCTTTTAGCAATAAAGTCTTCAAAACAAGCTATATATTTATATATATATCTTCAAAAATTTAAAGGAAAATATGTCCAAAGAATCAAAAGGGTATATAATATATAAAAGTAAACAGAGAAGTACTATCAACAGACAAATGGATCTTATTTTATGATTGGAATTTCTAGAGTTGAAACTATAGGAATTGAGTTAAAAATTTAAAACTGGGGTCAATAGTAGATTGGATATAAGAGAAAAAAATAATTCGTGAACTTGAAGATAGACCAATAAAAGTTAGATAATGAAGAAAAAAGAACAGAAAATTTTGCTTGCATGTTTTGGTGTAATATCAAGAATTCTCGGATAACTGTAATACAGTATCAAACAATCTAACAAATAATTAGAATCCAAGAGGGAAATAGTAGAGAAGAGAAATTATCAGAGATAATATTAGAATAAAAATGGCTGCAAACTTCCCAAACTGTGTGGTAAATATTAACTTACAGATCCAAGAAGTTCAATGAAATCCAACCAAGAGACACACAAAGAAACTACTCCTGGACACATCAAAGCCAAACTGCTCAAAACCAAACAAATAAAAACATTTTTCAAAGCACCCAGAGGAAAAAATGAGGTGCTATATACAGGAGAAGAATGGACAGTATAAGTGTTGACAAGTCATAAGTAACTACTGAAGTGCTGAAGAGAAAGGAAAAGAAAAACTCTCAATGACAAATTTTGTATACGGTGAATTGTTACTATCAAAATATAGTTTTAAAACATTTTCACATGAAAATAACCTGAATTTGTCTCCAGCAGATCTGTATTACTATAAATGCTTAAGAAAATTCTTTAAGTTGAAAAGAAAAGACAGCTAGAGAAATATATGAAGAAGGTTAAATGTTAAATCTAAGTCTGTTTGGCTTCTGGTGGACCAAGATGGTGGTGTAAAATGCTCCAGGATGCTGTTCCTCAAGAGAGTTTTTGAACAACTAGCAAAAACTGGCAAAGCTATTCCCCTCAGAACTTCCTAAAACCAGTAAATGTTTGCAGTAATGGGATGGGAGCAAAAAAATAAAAAATGCACCTTTAAAAAAACAATAGGAGAAGGTCATGTTGCACTTGATGGTTCTACCCTCTCCCCTCCCTGGCACACTGTGCAGCCAGCTGACCCTTCCATTGTGGGTTCCTGACCTTGTTCGGGGGAAGGCAAAGTAGCCTCTATGTGCAAATTGTGGTCACTACAAACATTTGTGGAAAAAAAAACATAGAATACCTAAATAAATGGAAATATATTCCATGTTCATGGATTGGAAGATACATTATTAAGATGTCAATTCTATGCAAACTGATTTTCATATTCAATTCAATACCAATCAAAATTCCATCAACCTTCTTTGCAGAAATGGAAATGACAATCATCAAATTTATATAGAAGAGTAAAGGGCTCCAAATAGACAAAACCTTTTTCAAAAAGAAGAACAAAGTTGAAAGACTCACACTTACTGCATTTAAAACTTATTACACAGCTACTATCATCAAATCAGTATAGTACTGACACCATTTAAAATATATAGACAAGAGGATTCCATTTGAGAGTTCAGAAATAAAGTCTCACATCCACAGCCAATTGATTTTGGCAATGGTGCCAAGTCCACTTAATTGGGAAGAAATAGTCTCTTTGGTGCTGGGATACCTGGATATCCATCAACAAAGGAATGAAGGTGGACCCTTACTAAAGTCAATACAAAATGTATCAAAGATCTAAATATAATTACCAAAACTATAGAGCTGCTAGAAGAAAACATACATAGGGATGCATCCTCAGGACGTTGTGTTAGGCAGTGATTTCTCAGACTTTATACCAAAAACATGAACAACAAAATATCATATAAATAAATGGGCCTTCATCAAAATTAAAACTTTTATGCATCAAAAGACTTCATGAATTTAAAAAAATCGAATATACACAACAGGAGAGAATATTTGAAATCAACATATCTATAAATGTTTAATCTCCAGAGTACATAATGAAATCCTACAACTGAAGAAAAAAAAAGAACCCAATTAAAAAAAAAATGGTCAGAAGACTTGAATAGACATTGTTTCAAAAAAAGATATACAGATGGCAATAAACACATGAAAAGATGCTCAATGTCATTAGCCATTAGAGAAATTCGATTCAAAACCACAAAGAGATACAATTTCACACCTAGCAGAATGGATAATATTTTAAAATACGGACAGTAACAACAGTTGGAGATGATGAATATAACTAGCAACATATTTTCTTTGTTGGTGGGAATGTAAAATGGTGCAGCCGCTGTGGCAAGTGTGGTAATTCCTCAGAAAGCTAAGTATAGAAATACCACATGACCTGGCATTCCCACTTCTACCTATGCAAAAGAATTGAAAGCAGGGACCCAAAACAGGTAATAGCAAACCAATATTCATCACAGCAAAATGTTAGTTATATTAGTACAACTAGACCAAAAAAGTCTGTGACTGTGAAAGAAAATCTCATTAAAATACCAACCATCCTACTTTAATCTGTATTTTGAGTTCCCTGCACTCCAAATCCACATCCTCTCCAAGTATACTTGAAGTCTTCATCAAGATAGATCAATGCTATACCAAAGAAGACACTCAACAGATTTCTAAAAATTTAAGTTTTACAATCTGTCTGAAAGGGAAATCAATTAAAAAGCAACAATAATTTAAAATATAGAAAAGCACCAAATATCTAAAATTTAAAAAAAAATTAATTCCAACTATCTTATGTGTTGATGTAAAAATCACAGAGGACATTAGGAAACAGTTTGATCTGGATGATAATTTAAAAAATGTGAAACAGAAAATGACAAATATAAATTTATGAATTTTAAATTTTATATCTGAAAATAAGAGGTCTTTAAATCAATTGCCTTAGCTTTTGTCATAGAAAGGTATTAAAGAGCAAAGTAAACCAAAGTGATTGCAATCAAGAAAAAATAATACAAATAAATGCATAAATCAATGAAAATGGACAAAGTGTAAGAAAATATTAGCAATATACATTTATACAAAAGGATGTGAATACAGAATATATTAAGAATTCTTACAATTCAACAATATGAGGAACAACAACTCAATTTCATAAATGTGCAAAAGGAACAGAAATTTTACAAATAAAAATATATAATTGGTTAACAGTTACATACAATTTTATCCACTTTCATGAATTATCAGGAAAATGCAAGTTAAAAATCACTACAAATAATGCTATCCATCAAGCAGGATAGCTAAAATTTAAAAGCCTGAGCAAATGATCTATTGATGAGGCTGGGGAAGCACTGGGCCTATAACATGAGAATGTAAAATAGTACAATCAGGCGGGACTGTAAAATTGTACAAAGATTGTATAATACTATTTGAGAGCTTTTTGAAGTGTCAAACTTAACACCTACTGTCTGACCTAGCCATTCCATTCTTGGTATCTAAGAAAAATTAAATCATATTTTACATAAAATTATTCACAAATATTCTTAGCAGGTTTATTTACAATAGTCCAAAACCTGAAAGAGGAAACAGATTACCTATGCAACTATAAGTAAATGGGTAAACAAAATGGGATACCAGCAATAATATGAATAAATTACTTTAACATGCCATAGAGGACATCTTAACTTCCTAGAGCTGCTGTAACAAAGTACCAGAGACTGAGTGGCTCACAACCACAGAAAGTTATTATCTCAGTTCTGGACTTCAGAAGTCCACATCAAGATGTTAGCAGGCCATGCTGCTTCTGAAGTCTGCAAGGTACCACGGTGGTTTGTTGCCAATCCATGGTGTGATGGTTAGCCTAATGTGTCAACTTGGCCAGGTTATTGTGTCCAGGTGTTAGGTCCAGGAAGCCCTGGGCTAATTGTAATACAAGAGCATTTATGGACTTCAATCACCAGTGAGTTTACTGCATGGATGGCTGATTACATCTGCATCAATCAGAGAGACTGCATCAGCAATGGGTGACGTTTTATCCAATCAGTTGAATGCCTTAAAAGGGGAAGTGATTTCAACATTCGGAGGGAATTTCCCAGCTCATCTTTGGACAGCCAACTTCTCCCAGAAACTCATCAAGGACCTTTCATTGGACTTTCATCGGAGCCCCTGGTTTGCAGCCTGCTTGCAGAACTTGGACTTGTGCATCCCCATAGTCGTGTGAAAGATTCTTATAAAATCTCATATTATTGACAGATATGTCCTGTTGATTCTACTTCCCAAGAGAATCCTGACTAACAGCTTGGTACTGGGAGTGGTTCTTGAGGAACAGAGTCTTAAACATGGGATGTCTGAAGTGGTTCTGGGAGTTTTGTAATTGGCTCTCTACTCCAATTGGACTCAAGGTTACTAAGAACTCCCTCTCCAATAATGAAGAGGTTGCAAACAGTCCATGGCAAGAACTGGCAATAGAGATTAGCAAAATAGCATCACTGGATTCCCCTACTTCCACACTTATAAGAATCAAGGATCTGGGTGAGAGTGTTTTCAACATCTTAATAGAATTTTGTGGAGTCAAAAAGTATAATGATGTTGGCTGGCTCCTCCTGGATACTCTGGACACAGTTGCAAAAGAAAGAGAAGAGCCAAAGTCTTCAAATTTGAAGCTTAAATGCCACACAAATGATATGAAAGTTGTTATGTGTGCCTTGAAAGAAAATCTTGTCTCCTGTAGCCACAGACTTGAGATATCTGAGAATCAAACCCAGACTCTCATTGTACAAGTAGCAGAATTACAGAGGAAACTAAAATCTCAACCTCTCAAGGTTTCTGCAGTTAAAGTGAAGGCATTGATTGGAAAGGAGTGGAACCTTGAGGATTGGGATGGAGACATATGGGATGATGATAATATTGGTGGGTACATTGGAACCCTAAATTCTGCTGAGACTTTACCAGGTAAACCTGCTATGGTCTGCCCTGTGGAGACCACACCTTGTCATCCTTGTATCATCCAGCCTCCAACCTGCCCCAGGGAGTCCAAAACTCCTTCCAGCCCTGAGCCTCCAGCCTGCCTCAGAGAGTCTGGACCTCCTCCTAGCCATGAGGCAGATACCATCCAAACTCCAGCATGCACTGCCCAACTTCCGGTCTGTCCTGAGGAATCTGCCTTCCAACCCCTGCCTGAAGAGATTAATCCTGTCTCACCAGAAGAAAATGCAAAGGAATGCCCTGAGGTCAGTAGCCTTCAAGGCATCTATAATCCTTCTCCTTACACACCCCCACCACCCCTCTTGTCTTGGAGACCTATTACTATACTAAAATCACAACAAGCCCCCAAAGGTGAAATACAAAGTGTGACCCATGAGGAAGTATGCTATACTCTGAAAGAACTACATGAGTTTTCTAACTTATATAGACAGAAATCAGGGGAATATGTGTGGGAATGGATACTAAGGGTATAGGATAATGGTGGAAGGATTATAAAGTTGGATCAGGCTGAATTTATTGATATAGGCCCACTAAGTAGAAATTCTGGATTCGGCACTGTAGCTCAAGGGATTAGAAAGGGCTCTAACAGTTTGTCTGGGTGGCTGACTGAAACCTGGACCAAACTATGGCCTAGCATGTCTGATGTTGAGATGTGCGATTTTCCCTGTTATATAGTGGATGAGGGGATTCAAAGGCTTAGAGAAATTGGAATGCTAGAATGGATTTACCATTTGAGACCTGTCCAACCACCCCAGGAATGTCTAGAGAAAACATCTTTTTTTTTTTTTTTTAAAGCTCTCTTGCTTTATTCCCAGTCACTTATTAGTTTGATGTTATTCCTCATACAAAATGGTTTTGCAGAATCATCAAGAGACATTTTTTTTTTTTTGGAGTTTAATATTTTCTTGTTTATTGTGTTGGTCTCCATCCACTGAGAGCATCAAAAATAATCTTAAATATGGTCAAGGAAAGTTTTCTTTTTTTTTTTTTTTCAATCAAGACTGTAAGGAATGAATTTGTAAGACTAACTCCATCCTCTCTGAAGAGCTCTGTGGTTGCTCTTTTCTGCAGTCCAGATATTACTGTAGGGAGGGCTGTAATGGAATTGGAATCCTTAAACATTATGAGGATGATCGGGTCTCAGTTGGTGAAAGTCAAGTATCAACAGTTAATCGCCAAAGGTAAGGTGGGTGTAGCTACTGCAATGAAACACAGATTCAAATCAGCACACAGAATAGTCTGAGTTTGCATGGAGTTATGGCATTGGCTAATAGATCATGGGGTACCTAAAAGTGAAATACATGGCAGTCTACTAAATTTCTTCTGGATCTGTATAAGCATAAGAGTTCTAGGTCGAGTGAACAAAACCCTAATTCAAATTGCAGACACAGAGAATCATGGCCCCTTAATCAATTTCCAGACTAAGACAATTTACAGACCCAGAACCCCTTGAATGAGGAGAAGGCCAGGTCCTCTTGGGGAAGGATCCTGTTAAACTGCCAAAAATTTATACTGTTAATCTTCCTCTGACCTTTCGAAAGGGAGACCTACGGCCTTTTGCCAGAATAATGTGCATTGGGGGAAAGGAAATGATCAGACATTTCAGGGATTATTAGACACTGGCTCAGAAGTCACATCAATTCTCCAGCCCTATATCATAATATTGTCTGCAGAGACTTTGATCATCTCTCCCTCCCATGAGACATCACACTGGTCCATTATATTGATGATATCATGTTGATTGGACCTACTGAGCAAGAAGTAGCAAAGACTCTAGATTTATTGGTAAGGCATTTGCATGAGAGAGGATGGGAGACAAATTCAACAAAAAAACAGGGTCCTTCCACCTCAGTGAAATTTCTAGATGTCCAGTGGTGTGGAGCCTGTTGAGATATCCCTTCTAAAGTGAAGGATAAGCAGTGGCACCTGGCCACTCCTATGACCAAAAGAGAGGCACAACACTTAGTTGGCTTCTTCGGGTTTTGGAGACAACACATTCCTCATTTGGGTGTGCTACTCTGGCCCATTTACCAAGTGGCTAGAGAAGCTGCTAATTTTGATTGGGGTCCAGTGCAAGAGGAGGCCCTGCGACAGGTCCAGGCTGTTGTGCAAGCTGCACTACCACTTGGACCTTATGATCCAGCAGATCTAAGGTGCTGGAATTTTCAGTGGCAAATAGAGATGCTGTCTGGAGCCTTTGGCAGGCCCATATAGGGGAATCACAATGCCCATGTGATTCTGGAGTAAAGCCTTGCCATCCATCCTCTGCAGATAACTACTCCCCTTTTGAGAAGCAGCTTTTGGCTTGCTACTGGGCCTTAGTAGAGACTGAACGCTTAACCATGGGCTATCAAGTTACCATGAGACCTGAGTTACCTATCATGAGCTGGGTATTGTCTGACCCACCAAACCATAAAGTTGAGCATGCACAGCAGCACTCCATAATAAAGTGGAAGTGGTATACACAAGATAGGACTCAAGCAAGTCCTGAAAGCACAAGTAAGTTACATGAGGAAGTAGCCCAAATGCCCATGGTCACCACCCCTGCCATGTTACCATCTATTTCCCAGCCCAAAGTTTTGGCCTCTTGGGGAGTCCCTTACAATCAGTTGACTGAGGATGAGAAAACTCTCAGGCCTGGTTTACAGAAGGTTCTGCACAATATGCAGGTATCACCCAAAAGTAGACAGCTGTGGCATTGCAGCCCTAATCTGGGACATCCTTGAAGGATAGCAATGAGGGCAAATCCTCCCAGTGGGCAGAACTTCGAGCAGTGCACCTAGTTGTTCATTTTGCTTGGAAGAAGAAATGTCCAGTGGTGTATTTGTGCACTGATTCATGGGCTGTTGCCAAAGGTTTGGCTGGATATTCAGGGACTTGGAAGGAACATGATTGGAAAATTGGTGACGAGGAGATCTGGGGAAAAGGTATGTGGATAGACCTTTCTGAGTAGGCAAAAAACATGAACAAATTTCTGTCCAACATGAATGCTCAGCAGAGGGTGACTTCAGCAGAGGAAGAGTTTAATAATCAAGTGGATAAGATGACCCTCTCTGTGGCTAATGCTCAGCCTTTTTCTCCAGCCACTCCTGTCATTTCCCAATGGGCTCATGAACAAAGTGGCTATGGAGGTAGGGATAGAGGTTATGCATAGGCTCAGCAACATGGACTTCCCTTCACCAAGGCTGACTTGGCTACAGTCACTGCTGAATGCACAATCTGCCAGCAGCAGAGACCCACACTCAGCAACCGATATGGCACCATTCCTGGAGATGACCAGCCTGCTACCTGGTGGCAAGTTGACTACATTGAGCCACTTCCACCATGGAAGGGGCAGTGATTTGTTTTAACTGAATAGACACATACACTGGATATGGGTTTGCATTTCCAGCATGGAATGCTTCTTCCAAAACTACCATCAGTTGACTTACCAAATGTCTTATCTACCTCCATGGCATTCCACACAGCATTGCTTCTGACAAAGGAACCCATTTCACAGCAAATGATGTGTGGGAATGGGCACAAACCCATGAAATTCACTGGTCTTACCATGTTCCCCATCACCCTGAAGCAGCTGAATTAATAGAACGGTGCAATGGCCTTTTGAAGACTCAATTATGGCACCAACTAGGTGGCAATACATTGCAGGGCTGGGTCAATGTTCTCCAGGAAGCTGTGTATACTCTAAATCAGTGTCCTCTCTATGGTGCTGTTTATCCAATAACCAGGAATCATGGGTCCAGGAATCAAGGGAAGGAAATGGGAGTGACACCACTCACTATTATCCCTAGTGAACCACTAGGAAAAATTTTGCTTCCGCTCCCTGCAACCTTAAGCTCTGCTGGTCTATAGGTTTTAGTCCCAAAAGGAGGAGTGCTGCCACCAGGGAACATAACAATGATTTCATTGAACTGGAAGTTAAGATTGCCACCTGGCCACTTTGGACACCTCTTACCTGTGAATCAACAGGCAAAGAAGGGAATTACTGTACTGGCTTGGGTGATTGATCCTGACTATCAAGGGGAAATAGGACTACATCTACATAATGGGGGTAAAGAAGAGTTTGCCTGGAATGGAGGAGGTCCTCTAGGGCATCTCTTAGTACTGCCATGCCATGTGATTAAAGTCAATGGAAAATTGCAACAAGCCAATTCAAGCAGGACTAACAATGGCCCAGAATCTTTGGGAATGGATGTTTAGGTCACTTCACCAGGCAAAGAACCATGTCCAAGTGAAGTGCTTGCTGAAGGTAATGTGAACATGGAATGGGTAGTGGAAGAAGGTAGTGATAAATATAAACTTCAACCACATGACCAGTTACAAAAATGAGGACTGTAATAGTCACAAACCCTTCTTCCTTGTTTCTTTATGAGTATGATTGTATATGTACACAACATGAATCTCTTTGTTTTCTTCTCCAACCTTTTCCCCTATAATATGAAAAGTTGTATTAATTTCATATCATAATTTTTAAGAATGTCAAGTTTTAAGAGTGAACATTAGGAAGCAAGATGGCATTGGTTTAAGAGGTCACTCGCTGAGAGCTCCCTGAGGACGGCAGATTGTGGGCAGGGTCCTGCCTAGGGGTCTGTGCTGAAGGCACATGGAGCGAGAAGCTTGCGAATCTATCTGCACAGTTCGACAGCATGGACTGATCAGGAACATAGAGAGAAGCAAGGAAATAAAATAAGAAGAAAAAGTGTCAAAGAGAAAACATAACACACATGCGGAACCACCAGCTAAATAAAACTCTAGAGCAGAGAGAGAAGCTAATCAACTGAATAAACACATCAAGAAAAAATGATGACTTGAGGGCAACAAAAAATTACAAACCACACTGAGAAACAGGAAAACATGGACCACTCCAGCAAACAAGTTAAAAACCAGGAAGTGTTGCAGATAATCAAATAACTAATCAAAGCTTTCCAAACAAATATCATGGACCAACTTAATGAAGTGAAGGAAGAGATCAAGGATAAAGAAGACACTGGGAGAACATACTGAAGAAATTGTAAACATAGGCAAAGAGATAACAGATATGATGGTGATCAATGGCACAATCCAAGAAATCAAAAAGATGCAGGATTCACATAACAGTAGATTTGAACAGGCAGAAGGAAGAATTAGTGAGGTGGAAGACAATACATCTGAAATCAAACAGATAGTAGAACAGATAGACAAAAAGATAGGAAAAATCCAGCAGGGACTCAGGGAATTAACCGACAACAAAAACGCAAAAACATATGTATAATGGGCATCGCAGAGGAGAAGAGAAGGGAAAGGGAACAGAAGGAGTGTTGAAGGAAGTAATGGCTGAAAACTTCCCAAATCTATTGAGAGAAATGGATGTGCAGATCCAGGAAGCACAGTGCACCCCAAAAAGTATAAATCCCAACAAGCCAACTCCAAGACATATACTTGTCAAAATGTCCAATACTCAAGACAAAGAGAAAATACTCAAGGCAGCAAGAGAAAAGAGAACCATCATATACAAGGGAAGCACAATAAGAGTAAGTGCTGATTTCTCATCAGAAACCATGGAGGCAAGAAGACAGTGGTATGACATAGTCAAAGTTCTAAAAGAAAAAACTTCCAGCCAAGAATTTTCTATCCAGCAAAATGGCATTCAAAAATGATGGAGAGTT
>JAKSZT010034686.1:0-10040 GCA_026826555.1 Tolypeutes matacus | reverse complement strand
AACCGAACCCTCCCTTTTTTGGGAAGTGTCCCTTCCTCCTGGCTCCGCAGCGGCCCGGGTCTTATCCCTGGGTGGCTAGGGAACTCAGCTCCGTTCCCCGACCAAAATCCCCTCTCCGGTTCACCGGGTGCTGACTAGCTCGTTTGCTCTGTTCACAGAAGGTCCAAGGGGCGCCAGGCAGCCAGCTCCCCAGAAAATAAAACTTTTTTCGCCCCGCCCGCGGCTCCAAATGGCCGTTTTATTATTTTTTTCCGTAACCGCGGGGCTCAGCCGCCTGTGCCAACCTCCACCGGCAGCCTCAAAACTCACGAATCTCCACTGTTCGGTCCACGCTGCCGATCCGCGCAGATAGATGTCCCAAGCTTCTCACTCCACACGTGCACAGCACAGACCCCCAGGCAGGACCCCGTCCCCAATCCGCCTTGCTCTGGGAGCTTGCAGTGTGCGCCCTCCTACACCAACGCCATCTTGCCTCTCTCAGTGGTATTTCTGTACACCAATAATTAGCAATCTGAAGAGAAAATCAAGAAAAAAACCCGTTTATAATAGCAACTAAAATCGCTTCTCGGCCTTTTGGCTAAGATCAAGTGTAATAGCAACTAAAATAACCAAATATCTATGAATAAACCTAACTAAGGATTTAAGGGAATTCTACAAAAAAACATTACACAACATTTTTTTAGAGAAATCAAAGAAGACCTAAATAAACAGAATAATCCATTTTCATGGATTGGAAGACTAAACACCATTAAGATGTCTGTCCTACACAAATTGATTTAGAGTTTTAATGCAATTCCATTAAAATTACAGCATTTTTAATGAATTGGAAAAGCTAATTATGATATTGATTTGGAAGTACAAGGAGTCCCAAAGAGCCAAAAACATTTGAAAAAAGAACGGAATTAGAGAAATCAAACTACCTGACACAAGGATAGACATAATCACCAATGGAAGAACATTGAGAGTTCTGATATAGATCCTCACATATATGATAAACTAATATTTGAGAAAGCCACCAATCCCACTCAACTGGGAAAGAATGGCATCTTCAACAAATGGTATTGGGAGAACTAAATATCCTTACCCAAAAGAATGAGAGAGGATCACCATCTCATGCTCTTTACAAAAATAAACTCAAGATGGATCAAAGATCTAAATATATGAGCCAAGATCAAGAAGCTCCTAGAAGATAATATGAAGCATCTATGAGATCTTGTAGTAAGAATGTTTTCATAATTTTTACACCCAAACCCCAAGAAATGAAAAATAAATAAATGAGATCTCATAGTTAAAACCTTTTGTGTTTCAAAGGAGTTTGTCAAGGAAGTGAAAAAGGCAGCCCACTCAATGGGAGAAAATATTGGGTAACCATTTATCCATTGAAGTCCTAATACCCAGCATATATAAAGAAATCCTGCATCTTGAAAAGAAAAAAAAAAAAAATTAAAATGCACAAGAGATTTGAATAGACACTTTTCCAAAGAAGAAATACAAATGTCTAAAATGTACATGAAAAGATGCTCAATATCATTAGCTATAAGGGAACTGGAAATCAAAACTACAATGAGATATCATCTTAATCCTGTTAACCTGGTGTCTGATAAAAAACAGAAAACTAAAAATGTTGGAGAGGATATGGAGGAAAGGGAACTCTCATCCACTGCTGGTGGTAATGTAGAATGGTGCAGCCATTCTGAAGGAAAGTTTGGCAGTTCCTCAGTGTATTAGTCAGCCAAAGGGGTGCTGATGCAAAATACCAGAAATTGGTTGGTCATTATAAAGGGTATTTATTTGGGGTAGAAGTCCACAGTTACCAGGCCATAAAGCGTAAATTTTTTCCCTCACCAAAGTCCATTGCCACGTGTTGGAGCAAGACAGCTGCCAACGTTTGCCAGGGTTCAGGCTTCTTGGGTTCCTCTCTTCCTGGTGCTGTATTTCTCTCTGGGCTTAGCACCTCTGTTTCCTCCACAAGGTCATCTGTAGACTATGAGGCTCTCTAGGCTTTCCTTCTCTCCACAAGGCCAGCTGTGAACTCTCAGGCAAATGACTCGTTTCTATCCTGGGGCCTTCTCTCCTTCTTCACCAGAACTCCAACATAAAAACTGCTCCAACCCTGTCCTTTGCAATGTCTTTTATACTTGAGACCACACCCACCAAGAGGCGGGGCTCAACACCCTACTGACGTGACCCAGTTAAGGCCCTAATCATAACCTAATCATGCCCAGATGAACAGACCAGTTTACAAGTATAATCTAATATCTATTTTTGAGATTCATAATTACTTCAAACTGCCCAACTGTTACACTCAGGAACTATAGAACTGCCATATGATTCAGCAATCACATTACTGGAAGAATAATTGAAACAGGGACATGGATATATAAATGCACACCAATGTTCATAGTGGCATTATTCACTATTGCCAAAAGTTGGAATCAACCTAAGTGTCCATCAACAGATGAAGGGATAAGTAAATTATGGTATATACATACAGTGGAATATTACTCAGCTGTAAGAAAGAATGCAGTATTAACACTGGGGACAATATGCATAAATATTGAAAACCTTATGTTGATTGAATTCAGCCAGTCACTGGAGCACAAATATTACATGACCTCATTGATATGACTTAAGCAAATTGAATAGAATCACAGAGTTAAAGTCTGGAAGGTAGAGTATCAGGAGAGAGAAAGGAGTAGAGTTTGGTGAGATGATGCTCAATATGGAAAAATCTACAGTAAGGTGGAAGGGGGTAGGGTTGGTTAGTGGATAGGGTTGATGTTGGTGCAAGGATGTGAAGGGGTAGACGGTGCTGGAATGTGAGGTGGAATAGGGTGGGGGGTTGGGGTTGGACTATCCATGGAAATGCGAGGAGAGTTGGAGGAAGGAACAGGTAAGGTCTGGGGATTTTTATGTCTGTGGTTAAAACTACAATGCTGGGAATATTCTTTTGGCAATTATGTTAAGGGAGGGTTAGTGGTGCATGGCTTCTGGGGTGCAAGGACATGGGATAGGGCACACCTGTGACATGCTTCTATGGAATATGAAAATGTTCAATTTGTAGTGTGTTATCTCAGGTGTGGAGATCCACACCATAAACAAGAAAATATTAAAATCCCATCCATGGGAGTCCGGATATGTAATAAATTAGAGGGGCAAGAATCTCTAGAGAAAATAGTGTCTAATAAAAGAAAACATACCAATATGTGAAACTCTCAATATTAATTCATGTAACTATGAATCTTACTCTTCAAAAATTGAAACTTATTGTTTTCCATAGCTTTCAAGAGGAAGGGGAGAGAAGAAGAGATTCAGTAGAGTATATGGCATTTTAGGGCATTAGAATTTTTCTGCATAAACTTACAATGACGGATACAAGCCATTATAAATTTTGTTCAAAACGTATAAAAGTCTTTGGTGCAAAATATAATCCATAATATAAACCATTGGCCATTTTTTTTTCTAGCAAAGCTTAAATACTTGTTCACCAATTGTAACAAAGGTGCTATACTCAAGTAAAATTTTATTAATAGGGGAAATTGTGAGAAGGGGAGGGGGTGTGGTAAAGGGGAATTCCATATATTTTCTATGTGACTTTTCTGTAAACTAAACTTCTTTGAAAATAAAATGAAAATAATAAGACTCTGGCAGAATATACAGAAGAACTCGCCACTGTTGACTTCATTCTTGAATGGACCACTAATCTTTGTGATGGATATAAGAGGGGCTTGGTATCTACATAATAGAAAAGTTTCTATTTCATTCCATTAATTGTATCTAATAGAATACCATAGTTTGTTGAGAATTCCTGAAATAATTATTGACATAAAATTAGTTAAGGAAAAAAAAAAAAAAGTAACATATCTTATGGTAATGAAAGACACAATGAAATTATTTTTGTTATTTTTAATAGTTATTATTTTTATTATTTTTGTTTTTTGGCTTTGTTTTTGGGGAGGTTTTGGATTGCAGAGTAGTCACAATTGTGTCAGGGGAGGATCACTGTTGCAAGGTGTTGGCGATGGGGGATGTGTGGGGAGGGCAGCATCTGGGACATGCCTTTACGGAATATGAATATATACAAATGGTCATGGGGTTTTGTCTTGGTAGGCAGAAACCCACACAATAACCAAAATAATGTTGAATTTGCATCCTGAGAAGTCCTGCTACATCTCTACTAGAGGAGCAAGAATCCCTAGAGTACATGGGCAGTGTCTAATGAAGGAGGACAGAACAATATGCCAGGCCCTTAACACTGACATTTGTACTTATGAAACTTGTTCTTCTGAAATAGAAATTTGGCCTAGTATTTTATATTGCCTAAGAGTTATATCCTGAAAGCCCCTTTGTTGTTCAAATATGGGCTCTCTCTAAGCCAAACTCAACATATAAACTCAATAACTCCACCCCCCGCCAGCCTGGGACATGACTCCTGGGAATGAACCTCCCCAGCACTGAGGGCTTATTAGCACCAATTCGAGATGGGTTTGGTAATAGTCCTTGACCAAAAGGGGGAAATAATAAATACAAATGAGTTTTTATGGCTAAGAAATTTTGAAGTGAGTTAGGAGGTAATTTCAGAAGGCATGTTTATGCACGTCTCAGGAAGATCTCATTGACTGCCACAGTAAATAGTGCTTCAAGCAGGGATGCTCCTGAGGGCTCTAGAGACATCTCTACAGTATAGGCAGGGCAGACAATCTCAGGAATTCAATACCCTGTCAGTAAATCTTACCTTGGAATATATGTTCCACAATGTGGCCGAGTTAGACTCATTTACAATTTTCCTGCATATGGCTATTCTGCCACTGTTATTTGAACCTATAATTAGCACTATACTCATTAAATATATGACCCAGAGACTTAAATCTTCTTTCTGTTAATATGCCAGATGAGCCCTGATTCTCAGCAGAGTTGCAACATCTATTCTCCAGTTCATCTGACTCACCCCAGACAACTAATAAAAGAATGATGGTGGACAATACCCATCCCCAAAATCAGAAAGTATCTACAACTGCAAGTAAGACAGTTCCATCCATCTGCCCCATGGTATCAAAGCTCCTTCTCAATCAAAAGCAGAGTGGGCATAACCATCCCAACATCCTCAAGGTTGAGGAACAAACAAACATAAGGGAGGAATGCAGCTATGGACTAAAGTAGACTTATTATTATTCTAGTAAGGGAAGAACTTGTAAAATTGATATAAAGACTGGCCACAAGAGTTGCTGAGGGGAGGGATAGGGGAGAATAAGGGTAACAAGGGGAATTTGGGGACATTGGAGTTATTCTGAATGACATTGCAGTGATGGATACAAGTCATTATACATTTTGTCAAAACCCATAAAATTCTGTAGAGCAAAGTGTAAACTATAATGTAAACTATTGACGATGGTTAGTAGCAATGCTTCAAAATATTTTCATCAATTTTAACAAATGTACCACACTAACAAAAGATGTTGTTAATGGAAAAAAGTGTGGGAGGGTGTGGGTTGGTGTATATAGGAATCCCCCTATATTTTTTTATGTATCATTTTTTAAATTTAAAGATTCCTTAAATATAAAACAAAATTAAGTTAATAAAAAAAACAAAAAAGGAAACAAACAAAAAAGTACTATAATAAACACCATTTTATTTTTTTAAAAACTACAAAATATTGCTAAAAGAAACCAAAGGAAACTTAAATAAATGGAAAGACATTCTATTTTCATAAATTGGAGAACAAATGTTATGATGTCAATTCTATCCAAACTGATTTACAAATATAATGCAATCTCCATAAAATGTACATCAACATTTCCTGTTGAAATGGAAAAGCCAATTATCAAATTCAGTTAGAAGGTTAAGGCACCCCTAATATCCAAAAATGTTTTAAAATTGAAGAATGAAGTTGGATTATACTCACTTTCTGACCTTAAGGCATATTACTTAGTTGTAGTGGTAAAAACAACATGGCAGTGGCATAAAGTTAGGCAGATTGATGAATGGAACCAAACTAAGAATGAAGAAAGAGATCCTTATGCTCAAGGGATTTTTGACAAGACTGTTAAGTCCACCCAGCTGTGCTACAACTGCCTATTCAACAAATGGTGCTGGGAGAGCTGGATATCCATAATGAAAAGAAAGAAAGAGGACCCCTATCTCACACCTTATATGAAAAAAATCTCAAAATGGATCAAGGACCTAAATATAAAAGTAACAACCCTAAAACTCCTAGAAGAAAATGTAAGAAAACTTCTTCAAGATTCTATGGTAGGCAGTGGTTTCTTATACATTACCCACAAATCATGAGCAAGAAAAGAGAAAAATATAAATGGGACCTCCTCAAAGTTAAACCCTTTTGTGCTTCAAAGGACTTTGTCAAGAAAGTGAAAAGGCAGCATGCTCAATGGGAGAAAATACTTGGGAACCACATATCTGAGAAGGGTTTGATATCCATGTTATATAAAGACATCATACAACCCAGTACTAAAAAGTCAAGCAACCCAAATAAAAATGGGCAAAATACATTAATAGACATTTCTCCAAATAGGAAATACAAATGGACCAAACACACATGAAAATATCATTAGCTATTAATCAAAAGCAGGTCATTAGTTATTAGTGAAATGCAGATCAAAACTACACTGTGATAACATTTCATGCTTTATAGAATAGTCATTATTACAAAAACAGAAACTTATAAGTCCTGGAGAGGATGTGGAGAAATAGGAACACTCCTTCACAGTTGGTGGGAACGTAAAAAGGAACAGACTTTGTGAAAGACAGTTTAGTGGTACCTCAAGAACCTAAATATAGAACTGCTGTATGATCTAGCCATTCTGTTACTAGGAATATATTCAGAAGAACTGAAAGCAAGTACACAAGCAGACATTTGCACACTGATGTTTATAGCAGCATTATTCACAATTGCTAAAATATGGAACCAGCACAATTGTCTATCAACTGATTAATGGATGAACAAAATGTGGTATATAAACATAACAGAATACTATTCAGCTGTAGGAAGAAATAAAATTGGGATTTATATGAAAACATGAATGAACTTAGAGGATAATATGTTGAGTGAAATAAGCCAGAAACAAAAGGAAAAATATTGTATGGTCCCACTAATATGAACTAAATACATTGAGTAAACTTACAGAGGTAAACTCTAGAGTAGATTTTAGTAGGAAATAGAAGGTGGATTGAGAATGGGAGATGATGCTTAATGTATGAAGCATTAATAATAACGTTAACTCCAAGTGTGGAAATGAATAGCACTGAGAATAACACATTACAATGAGTACAACTAACCCTGCTGTTTTATAAATGTGATTGTGGCTGAAAGGGGTAGAATGTGGAAGTAAATGTCAATTGAAAGGAAACTAGAGAATAAACTAGAGTATGTGTAGCACAGTAATTTTGGTATTGGATGAAGATTGTGCCTAACAGTAAAAATATGAGAATGCTCTTCTGTTCCAAAGTGCTAAGAATATGGCATGGGGAAATTAAAACAAATGTAGCTTATGGATATGGATGGCAAGAAGATATTTTTCCATACTGAGGGACAACAATAGAGGAGAATAAGGGAGTATGGGATTTTTCCTTCTGAAGTGATGATAAAGTCCTAAAATTAACTGAGGTATGACAGCACAAATCTGTGAAGAAAATGAAAACCATTGTGTATGGTTTGAATAGAGTGTGCATAGCATGGGATTTTATAACACAGGGAATTCAGTGGTGGATGATGGTCTGTGATTAACAGGAGAAATATGAGAATATTTTCTCCTGAACAATGACAAATATATAATACTAATATAGTATTTGGGTGGTTTGGGGGAAAATACACCAAAATATTACTATATGTATAAGTATTTTGACGATGCTCTTTCATAGTTTGTAAGAAATATTTCAGAACAATAGAAGGTGTTGATGGTGGAGAGATGTATGTGAGCATTTTATGATGACATGAATGTTTGTTTTGCAAATTCAGAAATTTTACTATACATTTATTATTTATGTATGTTCATGTGTTAACTATATAATTCAATAACATTTTGTTTAAAAATAGAGATAATGAAAATTAAATGCAAAACATGATCCTGGATGGGATCAAACAAGGGAGGAGAAAGGCTCAAAGTTCTATTATTGGAACATATGTGATCATTGGTATGTAGACTTTAAACATTATATCAATGTTAAATGTCTTCAACTTGATAAGTGCACTTAAGTTCATTACATAAGTGAATATCCTTGTACTTAGGAAATGTACATGACAGTAATAAGTGTTCAAAGTACATGATGTATACAACCTACACTCAAGTGTTCAGAAAATGGATTCATAGACAGATGGATTGACAGATTGATGGTATTTGTTTCCTAGGCTGCTCCAAGAAGATATCATAAAATGGGTTGACTTAAATAATAAGCATTTCTTAGCTTACAGCTTGAGTCCAAGAAAATGTCCAAATCAAGGCATCACCAAGGTGATACATTCTTTCTGAAGACCAACTGCGAGTAATCCCTGGTTTCTCTGCCTAATGGTAGGGCTCATGGTGGCATCTGCTGGCCTCTCTCTTCTCTTTCAGGTTTCTTTTCTTTCATCTGCTTGCTTCTGTGGCTTTCTTTGTCTTAATTTAATTCTATTATAAAAGACTCCAGTAATAGGATTAATACCTATCCTGAAAGAAATGGACTACATCTTAACCAAGTAGTCTCATCAAAAGTTCCTATTTACAATGGATTTAAATCCACAGGAATGGATTATATTTAAAACATGGTTTTCTGAGGTACCTATAGCTTCAACCCACCCCAGATGGATAGGTAGAATGATATAGCAAATATGGAAAAATGTTTAAAATTTGTGTATCTTGGAAAAGAAGAAGTAAAATTTTACTATTTGCAGATGATATGATCCTATACATAGAAAGCCCTGAGAAATCTACAACAAAACTTCTAGAATTTATAAATGAGTTCAGTAAAGTTGCAGGCTATAAAATCAATACTCAAAAATCTGTTGCATTTCTGTTTACCAATAATAAGCAATCTGAGATGGAAATAAAGAAACAAATATCATTTACAACAGTAACTAAAAGAATCAAATACTTAGGAACAAATTTAACTAAAGATGTGAAGGACTTATATACAGAAAACTACAAAACATTATTAAAGGAAATCAAGGAAGACATAAATAAATGGAAGAATATTCCCTGTTCATGGATAGGAAGAGTAAACATCATCAAGATATCTATCCTACCCAAACTAATATACAGATTTAATGCAATCCCATTAAAAACCAAGACAGTATTTTTTTAATGAACTGGAAAAACTAACTATAAAATTTATTTGGAAGGGTAAGAGGCCCCAAATCAACAAAGACATATTGAAAAAAAAATGAAATTGGAGGTATCACGGTACCTGCCTTTAAAACATACTACAAAGATACAGTGGTCAAAAGTGATTGTTATTGGCACAAGGAAAAACATACCGACCAATGGAACCAAATTGAGAGTTCTGATATAGATCCTCATATATACAGTCCTCTGGTATTGGACAAGCCTACCAAGTCCACTCAGTTGGGAGAAAATGGCCTGTTCAACAAATGGTGCTTGGATAATTGGATATCCATATCCAAAAGAATGAAAGAGGAATACCATCTCACCCCTTGTACAAAAATCAACTCAAGGTGGATCAAATATTTAAATATAAGAACCAAGACTATAAAGACCTTGGAAGATAATGTAGGGTAGCATCTACAGGACCTTGTAATGGTAAATGGTTTCATGAACTTCACACCCAAGGAGCGGGCAGCAAAAGAAAAAAATACATAAATGGAATGTCCTCAAAATTAAAAACTTTTGCAACTCAAAGGAGTTTATCAAAGAAGTAAAAAGAAAGCCTACCCAGTGGGAGAAAATATTTGGTAACCATATATCTGAAAGGAGCCTAATATCCTGCATATATAAAGAAATCCTACACCGCAAACAGAAAAAGACAACAACCCATTTTCAGAAGGGCAAGTGACCTGAAAAGACACTTCTCCAAGGAAGAAATACAAATG
>JAKSZT010034682.1:0-21356 GCA_026826555.1 Tolypeutes matacus | reverse complement strand
TTGGTTGGTTGGTTGGTTTTGTTTTTTTTAATGCCCGTGCTGAGAACTTACGTGTAAATTCTTGATTTGAGGTTAAAGATGTTCTAGCTCTGGGGCCGTGAAGTCACTCAGGCGGCCCCGTCCTGAGGAAGGCGGCCGCCTTCGGGGAGCAGAGAACCCCAGGCCGTGCTGAGCCGGGCCACGTTGAACGAAGGGAACCAGGCCTCCCCGGCTTTTGGGGCGGTGGAGTCCAGCCCAGCAGGCCTTGGCTCGTCCAGGCCACAGAGGCTCCTCCTGGGGGGCCTCTTGCCCACGAGGGGCTGGGTCACCTGGCCTCTGCTGGGTCTGCTCAGCCAACAGATGAGTGCGCCTACGCGTGGCTCCATGGCGGCCAGGCCTGCGGTCAGGGACACGCGATCAGGAGGGAAAGCTGCGGCTAGCGGCACTGACGGGACAGTTAAGGATCTCTGGGTTCTATCTCCGAGCAGCCATGCTGCCCACGTCTGAAGGAAGATGGGTTTCAGAGGTACCGTGCAGCCCGTTCCCCCAGACATCCGCAGAGCAGCCGACCCTGGAAAGCAGTCGTTCCTCAGCCACCCCGAGGGCCACACATTTGGGATGGGTCCCGGGGTCTCCAGGTGGGTGAGGCTGGCAAGGCTGCTTTGCCTCAGAGCACTGCTAGGTCCCTAACTCAGACCTGGGTGCTGTAGTCCTTTACCTGGAACCCGAGGGATCGTGAGCCGCGCCAGGCTATCCATCCCTCCACGCACACTCAATACCTTGTTTTGCTGTCTAGAACAGTGTTTATTCCCCCAAAATACCCTTCTTATGCTTTGTGGCCCTTCTGCAAAGCACTCAAGGAAATATTTTTGTGAAGGCAAGACCTTAGGGGAGGCCCCAGGACCCACGTTCCTCCAGCTCAGCCGAGGGCACGTGCCCCTGGTGAGGAAAGGAGGTGACCCACTTGGCTTTGAGTAGCACAAGAACGGCAGCCTCAGATACTGATCCCATAAAGCCAAGTCTGAAGACAGTTTTTCATTGTGCCTTTATTCACCTTAGTTCATTAAAAACATCCTTATTTTTAAGATCCTATAAATTGACAACCCACTAATGTGGGATAGACGTCAGCCCTCTTGGCATGGTATTTTTTTTTTTTTTTTTTTAAAGCAGGATTTCTTATAGGAATCTTATTAATCACACAGTACTTTACAAGTGTCAGATATAGTGACGTACACAGTCTAAACAAGACAGGCTGGTTGAGAATTTACGTAATGTAAAAATACACATATTCAGAGTAAGCAACGTGGACAGAGGCATGCGGCAGGAGACAGCGAGGCAGCTGCGGGTCGGATCCCTTCCAGGCTAGGCATGAGGGCCCGTGGCCTGGACACAGGCAGTGCCCACGTCCCCACGCAGAGGTTGACCTGCTGCACAGTCTAAACCAACGTAGCCGACTGATGTGCGACACTCCCATGGAACAGTGAAAGGTAAACCCCATGCAAGTAGCAGAAAGCATCAACTCACTTCTTCTGGGTAGAATTTAGAAGAGGTTTAATTCAAAGAGCTGTGTCTCCTTTTCTACATTTTCTTCACAATTGACATGCATTGAAGAGTGGGGGGATTTTGGTGGTGGTTTCACCTCACGGTGATAAGTACTCTTAAAAATATGAGAAATACTTAACATTTTAGTTGCCCACTTAACAGAAAACGTGAATCATCTATAGCTTTAAGCCAGAAAGTAGAAGAGAGTCCATCTGAATTTTAATGCTTGAGTCTTAGTTTCTACCACTGTCCTAATGAAAGTAATGCAACTGCTTATTCATTTACCAAATCAGGTACTAGTTTGAGTTCTCAGAGAAAATCCAAAATAAAAAATGCCACTCCGTTTTCCTCTTGGGACTTTTTAGTAGACAGACCAAAACTCTAAATTACTCAAGATTCCTACAAGGCTGTGGTGGTTTTCTGCAAACCCAGGCAGCAGCCTGGCATTTATAAGCTTCCTAATGCTGCCAGAGCCCTGGCTTGGCATCCAACCTCCTGGGAACGAGGACCACAGAACGGCGGCACCTCAGGCCTGTTCTTCTACACCCCGTGAACCCTGCTCTGCACCGGCTGCTATGGCAAGTGGTTTTCTGGAAGGCTAAGCTTGACAAGGCAAGCGTCAAGACGCTCCAGGAGATCTCTCCAGCTGAGTGGGGACCCTGCTCTGAAAAGCTGGCAGGTTCAGTGACCCTCTCAATGTTCCTATTGGGGAAAAGAGTACATTAAAATAACTCGAAGGTCTCTTTCATTGGCAACTTAAAATGCAAAGTCTTTTATTTTAAAACTTCTAAAATTTGAAAACAAGATGCTCTAGGTTAAATAATACAGTTTTCCAAAGCTGAACGTGCTCATCTGGAGCTCAGTTTTTCTGCTTGAGATACAAAAACAACTCCTAAAGCTCCTAGGTGGGAGCACTACTCTTTGATGACCTGATGACCTATGATTAGATGATGATCAAGCCCAGCTGCAACAGCCCACTTTTTTTTTTTTTGCCTGGGTGTAAGGCTTTAACAATTCTCAAGCAGGTGCGTCTGCAGCCTTACACCAGCAACTTCATTCCAAACGTCTCCTGAGAGGCGTACACCATGTACAGGAACCCATCTTCATCCTTTTCGCTTTCATACACTTCAGAAATGGGTGTGGAAACGCTCACCATGCTGTGTCCATTCACCAGCAGGAAGAAGGCTTGGTTAGCGTTCAGTTGCAAGCGCCTTCTGTTAAAGAAAACAGACACATCAGTGCAGTTACAGATCACGGACAAAGAAGGGGCACTGCAGGGAAGCGGCTGTGGCTCAATCAGTAGGGCTCCCGTTTACCATATGGGAGGCCCCGGGTTCGGTTCCCGGGGCCTCCTGGTGAAGGCAGGCCCGCCCGCACGGCGTGGTTAGCTGACCCAGCGAGCACAAGCAGCAGGGGGGGGATAAATGAATAAATAAATAAAATCTTTAAAAAAAAAGAAAAAAGGGGCACTGCGCTCTTCTCCAGAGCACGTCTGGAGACTCCGAGCTTTAGCATTGGTTTCTGTAATCTTCACTTCCCGTAATACATTCTCTCTTAACCACAAAGATTTGATGGGGGTGAAGCACAGTTCTCTTGGTTGGTGGCACTAAAATCAACTTCTTGCTTTGGCCATGGAGCACTGTAATTCACATATCCCCACCCTGGTCTGGTTGATTTTTATGGACTCTTGAAGGGACTGACTGATCTCTGCCTCTCTATGTTAAGCATTTTGATTTTTTTCCCCCTAAAACTCAACCCATTGTGGAAGGGTAAAGATTTTCCTTCTTGTTCATGTTAAAATGATCTTACTGAACTGGATAACAAACAATGTTCTCTGCACTTCTTGACTTAAACACAGAATTTAGCATGAAAACACAGTTAAAACGATAGATTTATAAAAAAGGCTCAGTTAATTTAACATTACAGAGCAAGTATGAAAGTGTCACCTGCCCTAACCGATATGAAAATTCATAGACTCTGTAAGTACTGCTGCTGGCAAAATGAAGTGTATGCCTACTGGTGACAGGCATTTCGTCTCAGAAAGCACAGGGCGTTGTCTGTGATTATATTCATGATAAATATTTGTTATCATCGACAGATTATTCTTATATTACTGAGGCCAGTTTTAGTGTCTAATGTGAGAAAAAGTTAAAAAATGAAACATTTTATAATTCTCTAGTTTCATTATACTTTCATAGATTTATCTGCAATCTGACAAGCATGAGTAGTTAGTTACACAAAGGAAATAAAAAGGGAGATACCTAATTATTTTGATTAGTTCACTCATGTTGACATGATCTGGTACAAGGAACTTGGTTTTATCCAGTACAGGAAGCTGCTTCTCACCCTTGTATCTTTCTATTATCACCTAGAAAAAGAAGCCAGAAAAGTGGTAACACTTATGTTGATTTTTAAAAAAATAGTCATTAACAATGAAAAACAAATGAAATGCCTCTTCTTTTGTAACTGGGATGTGCCAAAATGGGGGTGGGGAAGAGCATGGCTCTCCGTGAAGTGGCCAGTATGGAGCCAGGGCTGCCTCCAGGGGGTGAGGAGAGATGGGCCTGTGTATCCTTTCATGCTTTTTGAATTCTAAACCATGAAAATAAACTGCCTAGTCCGGAAAAGGCTCTGAGCCTTCCAGGAACACAAACTAAGAGACTGGGCCCGGCCTGGTGCTTAAAGACTTGTTCATTGGTTCTTTCATTTTGGCAAAACGTTCTCCCATAAGATATCTCCTTAAATAAGGTTTAAAAAGTTCAATCCAACCCCAGGGATCTCTGATCTCCTTCCCCCACTGTCTTTGGCAAGAAAGAGCCAGTCAGCAGGCCAAAAACAAACACTTCCATGGAACGTGGTACCGCAATTTCTTTCCAAGTGGTCTCTGGAATGAGGAGGAGGTGGTAACATCAGCTAACAGGAGGTGACTGCTATGAGCCTAGAATCATGCAAATCTTGGCAACAATAAGATGTGGAATTCTCCCACCCTGTAGATGAGGAAGCTGCGGCTCCTCGGAGTTAACTAGTCCAAGGCCACGTGGAAACCTTAGCTCTGTCTGAAACCAAAGGATTCCTCTTACACGTCTCTAGACAGTGTCTCAGCCAAAAACCTACTGGAGGCCCACCACCAGAGGACCTCTCCCTACCTCCCAAAAATACACAGCGCCAAAGCAAAGGAAGCTGTCAGAGCGAACAGCAGGTGATGCCCTACACTTGGCAGGAGTCGCAGTTTCATCTGCAAAGAAGCCAAACACGAGAGCCCTCTGGGGTGGCCACTACAGTTGCAGTCAGGCAGACCTGCGTGCAGCGGGTTTAGTCTGGGAGCCAAGGCTTCTCCTACAGCGGCAGCCCTCGCTTCCTTTAGAAGTCACGCTGAGCCATTAATAAAATACTAACAGCTGTGGTTCTCTAGTCCTTTCCCCCAAATAAATACATTTGATATGTGATTTGTGCAACTAAGGCAGCAAACTCAGGCCTGGGAGGAAAAAGAACGTGATTCAATACGGATAGAGGAGAAATTAGTCTTTTCTAAAAATTACTTAAAAAAGAAAACTAAACTAGATTAAGATACCACAACTCTAGGCCATGAAATTGATACACAGAAAGTCTGAATGCCTGAGCTTTCCTTTAGAAGCCCCTGGGAAGTATAGAAGTAAGCGTGTTCTCGTCTTCATAGTTAATGACAAACACAGGCACCTGAGACCACCTACCGGGATTTTGGTAGGATGCTGCTCGCGGATGAGCCGGACATCTTCTATTCTTTGTTCTGCAATGGAAGAAAGAGACGTTAAGGACCAGGTGCTTCCCTGCATCTCCACCCGGGGCTGTTCTGGATCTGGGTTCCGGTGTTCTTGGCTCTGGTTCAGCAAAGCAACAAGAAGATCTTTCCTGGAATTTAGTGAAACCAAACGCTAACATTTTACAGCTACAAAGATTTGCATCGAAGGACTGAGGGCCAGTCTGGAAATAGAGATGCGGACACAAGGTTCAAAGGCTTAGCTACATTTTAAATGCTTATCTGGAGAAGCGGATGTGGCTCAGGCGACAGGACTCCCGTGTACCACATGGGAGGTCGCTGGCTCCGATCCCGGTGCCTCCTAAAGATGACAGCGAGCTGGCGTGACAAGCAGGCGCGGTGAGCTGACGCAACAAGATGACACAACAAGGGACACAGGGAGGAAAAACAGAATGAGACACAACAAAGCAGGGAGCGGTTTGGCTCCTGGTGCCTCCTAAAGAAACAAGGAAGACAGACAGCAAGGGCAAATAACGAGGGGGTGGGGAGAAATAAAATAATAAATCTTAAAAAAGCTTATCTGGCAAATTTAAAAGGGAAGCCAAAGCATTAGGCAGAGAGGGAAAAGATTTTTTACACAAGGAAAAGGGTTTATTTTGGTAAGTGGAGAAGGGAAAAAACAAAAAAAGCTGCCAAATTAGGAACTACAGTGTTTTTTTTCTCGATTTATCTCCAAAATATGGCCCCAAAGGGAAAGAGAAGAGTAAACTGAGGCATGCAGAAGACAAAAGTGGCTTCCCTAAGGTAACGGACTAGTAACGCTTCCCCAGGGGCAGCTGTGGTGACAGTCCAGCAGTGCAGACAGCGTGTGCTGATGTCTGCCCTTATGAAAAAGGAGGAGCTGTTCTCAGGGGCACCCCAATAGCACAGAGCAGCGGCCCACAAGGGGAGCACCTCCTGTCCTTGGCGGCCCTGCTGGAGCTACCAGTTTATTTACTGTGTGTCTCCCTCAACAGACTGTCCCCTGGAGGCCAGGTTAGGGCTCTGGTCAGCATACTGTCTTGGGCATAGAAGATGGTTCATAAACGAACAAGTGAAAGCTGTAAAATGGAAATAAATCCTGCTTCAAATGATTATCAAGACATGCCCCCCAGATTCCCTTCCTTCCTTCCTTCCTTCCTTCCTTCCTCTAAGCAGCCGTACAAGCGTTCTTATTTTACCAACATCCCATTTGCAAAGTTGCTTTTAGGTGCCCTAGGACGTTTAAAATAAAATTTTACTTAAAATTTTGAAGAATTAGTTCACTGAGTGAAATGGAAGTATACTTCCATTTCCCATGAGCAAAACACCTCAAGCTCATGGAATGCCACCTGGGTTTGGCTAAACTCTCTCTCTCCAGTGCACCTACCATAGTAGTTGGAGCTCTTTATTTTCTGCCAACAAATAAACTTCCCAAGATGTGAAAACACTTTGGTTATTAATGCAGCTGCTCAAAGCTTAAGTTTATCATCCAATAAAATTTCAGCAGAACAGTGCCTGGGAACCATATCTATGACTAAATAAACTGGGGTACCCCGTAAGAAAATGGAGCGAGATGATTTCAATTCAAAATTATTTGCTCAGTGGAACAGGTGTAGCTCAGTGGTTGAGCACCAGCTTCACACATATGAGGTACTGGGTTCAATCCCTGGTACCCCCTAAAATTTATACATGTATTTTTAAAATATATATATATATATTTGCTCAAATACAATTTTTAAAGATGAGTTTTTAAAAAACACTTGCCAAGATACACTGTGCCTTGGCCCAATTCCCACTGCAGGAAATGCTGCCTGCGGCTGCTCATTTTGCTTTTCAGTTGGGCAGTTCAAGGGACCAGTAATCTCTGCCACCAAGGCGGACCACGATCTTCACCTCTGGGGCCCAGCCAGTTTCTTCAGCCCCAAAAGGGTAGTTTGGGGAGAACTAAGATCCACTCAGCCCTGGTAGAGAACACCAGCCCTGTTTTGTTTGTTTTTATATGGACTTTAGACCCACTTGGAAAGAACTGCTCATGCTAAGTGGGGCTGGCCTCAGGCTGCAAAAAGGCTCTCTCCACAGCACTGACTCCCCCCTTACTGTGCTACATCTTAGAATCGCCGACTGTTAAATAATATCTGATTCTTCTCTACAAGATGATTAAGGAGATCTTTAAAACAAAACAAAACAAAAATGGGGAGGGGGGACTAAAGGTGAGGTAAGGGGGAAAGCCCGCAAATACAGTCTACTTAACATGTACTACTGGGGGAAAAAATGTGATATTCTTATGGGCTTTCCCCCTGGGCCACTCTTAGACTCCAGGCCAGTTCCTGGTTCTGAAGTGTTAGCATGTTTCCCTGCACTTACTGCCTATTCTTCAGAGACTATTCCAAAATAACCTAAAAATACTCTAAGTGGCGAAGCGGGTGTAACTCAGTGGTTGAGTGCCTGCTTCACATGTACGGGTCCCGGGTTCAATC
Organism: Tolypeutes matacus; assembly: GCA_026826555.1. Lineage (NCBI taxonomy): Eukaryota > Metazoa > Chordata > Mammalia > Cingulata > Chlamyphoridae > Tolypeutes > Tolypeutes matacus. Next base: position 13,601 of record JAKSZT010034682.1, on the reverse strand, counting down.
CCCAGTACCCTACTCCCCACCCTAAATACCCTAAGCAAAAGAAAAATAACTAAGTCTTCATTAAGAGAAAAAAGGGGAGTGGATGTGACTTGAGCAATTGAGCTCCTGCCTCCCACATGGGAGGTCCCAGGTTTGGTTCCCAGTGCCTCCTAAAAACCAAGACAAAGAAGAAGAAAAACAAATGAAAAAGGAAGGGGAGGGGGTCGGATGTGGCTCAACTGGTTGGGCGTCCGTCTCCCATATGGAGGGACCCGGGTTCGATCCCCGGGACCTCCCGGTAAAAAAAATTAATAAAAAAATAAAATAAATAAATAAATAAATAAATAAATAAATAAAGGAAGGGGAAAAAACAGCTCAGGGGAGCCAATGTGGCTCAGTGGTTGAGCGCTGGCTTCCCACTTAACAAGGTCCTGGGTTCAATCCCTGATACTTTAAAAAAAAAAAAAGGGCATCTTTCCTCTACAAATGTCCCCAGTTAACTTCCAAATATGAGTCAACGATCAGCTTTTAGATAGACAGGCTTCAAGCACTAAGAGGTTTACAAAATGTTGCTTGTATGTCTGACTCTAAGTGAGATCTATATGGAAACACCACATCTCCAGTGTCTTGTAACCCTATTTTGGCCACCATTCTGGATGGATTTATTATCTCTGATGAAGCTTGCTGACAGGAAGACAGGAAAGACAGACTGGAAAGAGAACTGCTCATATTTGAGCACCCCCTTAAAGGGTTAAACCTGCTGCTTTTTGGGCTATGAAATTGGCAACCCCAAGTCACAACCAAGGAAAAGCAAGCAAAGAAAGGGACAGAAGCAAGATCCAGCAGCAAGTCTGCTCAAGAGCTGCTCTCCCGGGACCCCATGAAAGCTAAGCAATGTTAAGAGTTCATTAAGCTCACTACAGAAAATTTCTAACAGAAAAGGTACGTCTATGTCTTGCTAATCAAAAAACTCCCTCAAGAGGCTGTTTAAAAGGATACGGTTGGCAAGCCAGAGTAATTTTTCACTTACTGAGATTTCTGAAGCACAAAAACTCAAGCAATTCTCAAATGAATGGTAAGCTCTTTCTAGAATCCCAGGAACTAGACAAAAGAAGCCAGTGTCCCGATTAAGTTCCTAAAGATGACCACAGGGCTTTCACGTGCTTTGGGATGAACACAAAGATGCCCCCTATTTTCCCCGGCAATGACCACTTCCTTCTCGTCACTTGTGTGCCCGAGAAGTAAATATTGTGGTGACAGCCAAATGCCGGGAACCCTCAGTTCAGTTTCTAGTCTAAGCTGCAACTTTTTTTTTAACTGGGGTAAAAGTAAAGACAATTGCAAGAAAACGACAAGACATGCACGCGGCCCCTCTCGTGCTCAAACGGGGATTTTTTGCGGCACATCGCCAAATGTCCTGGAAGGGAAGCCTTTCGCAAATCAGCAGGCTACCAGGGAGGCACCAGTTTTTACTCCTCTCAATTAAGGGGTTGACATTTCTACGTGACCACGTGTGATCAGGCAGGACTGTCTTTCTAATTAGTAAAACTCACCTGAAGATGATTCACTTGTGTCCTCAGTGCCACAGCACTCCAAAACAGGCCTGTCATACGCTTGGCATCCAGGGCCCGAACCCAAAATAGTCAAACTCAGAAGCCTGACACTTCCTAGAGCGCCAAACTGGCTCCCCTACCCCACTCTGCGGGAAGGAGCAAGAGGGCTTCAGCCGCTCCCCGAGGGCGCGCCCCCGGGAGGAGTCCAGCTCGCGAGGCCCCCGGCTTCCCGCAGGGCCGAGGGCCCGGCTCAGACCAGGCTCCTGGGCGTCGACGCGCCGCACCGACGAGTCCGCTCCGGCGGGGACAAGCCGGGGGCAACGGCCTTTACAGCCCGGGCCCGGGCGCAGCGCGCCGGGCTGCTCCTTCCTCCCCGGGGGAGGGCAGACCCCACCGGCGGGACCCCCGCGCGCCGCCCGCAGCTCCCGAGCGCCCCCGGCCAGGCGGCGCCCGAGCCTGTGACCCCCGGGCTGAGACCCCCGGGCTGGGCGCCGCCTCCCCTCGGCGGGCGGCTGAGCCTCGCGCCGGGCCTCGGCGGCTCCCCGGGCCGAACGCGCCAGCGCCCCCGGCCCGCCTCCCTCCCGCACCCACCGAAGGTGCGGCGCTGCTTGAAGGTCTTCTCGGACGGCATGGCGGGCGAGGGGCGCGCGGCGGCGACGCTGAGGGGCCCGGCTCTGGAGGAGGCGGTGGCGAAAGGCCCGACTCTGGCGACAGCCACTTCCCTTGTGTCTCCTCAGCCCTGCAGCCGGGTCAGGTGACCCGCGTCGCGTCATCGAGGGGCGAGGCTAGCGGCCGGCCGAGGACGCCGCCATGGCGGGCGTGGCGGAACCCGTGGCCGCGCGCAGGGGCGGGGGCGGGGCCGGGGCCGCGCGCGGCGGGGCACGTGCGCACAGGAGGGGGCGACGCGGCCCACGCATGCGCCCAGCGGCGCTCGGGGGGCGGCGGAGGGCGCCCGGGCGGGCGGGGCCGCGGGAGGCACCTCCGGGGGGGAGGGCGCGGCGCACGCGCCGAGGTCGCGGGAGAGGCGGGCCCGAGGGCTGTGGGCGCTGCTCAGCCGGCCTGAGGCGGGGAAGCGGGTCCTGAGGCGAGCCCGGCACGGGGCGCGGCCCGTCGGGGGCGCGCTCGGGAAGCCCAGGCGCCCGCGGGCCGAGCCGCGGAGCCGGGCCCGTTTCCAGCAGCCGCGGCCCGCGCGTCCGCCTTGTCCCCGCCAGTGGCCCCTGCGGGCCTGCCGAGGGCGTCGCGCCCGCCGCCGGCGTCTGTGCAAAGGCTGCGACGGCCCGCGGCCCGGGCGCCCCGTCCGCCTGCTGCGGCCCAGCACGGCCGGGGCCTCGCCGGGGGGCGACGTGGCTTGCCGGCCCCCGGCAGGTGCTGGAGGCGCCCCTGGCCGAGCTGCCGAGGGCCGCCCTGCGCACCCCACCCCGGCGGCCTGGCCCGGGAGCACGGGTGGCTCCGCTCGGCACAGAGAGCCTCTGTCGCTCCCACCGCGGGAGCGTCGCCGTCGGCGGGAAGGAGCGGCCGTGCCTTTGCTTTGGGCGGCTTTCCAGCTGGGACGTGCCGTTTACTTACCCGTGGGAAGCGGCCCCGGCCCGGGGGAGCGGAGTCCAGCCTTTGCCGCGAGCCTCGGGGCTTCCACGGGGGGCCCCTCGCCACGACGTGGCCCCCCGCGGCACCGGGGCCTGCGGTCACGGAAGGAAGGCTCTCTGGTCCCTCGGGTGTGGAACCCCTCACTCCCTGACCCCCCGTGGTTCTGCCCCCGAGGAGCCGAGCAGCCGTGAGCAAGGCCCAGGCCCCCGGGCGCCCGCCTGCACCTCACGGGGTCAGTGTCCTGGAATCCTCCAGGCCCCCTCCTGGCCCCGGGGAGGCGACGTGACCTCTGGGGCGCCCTTCTCCCTGCTCGCCCCTTCTTGTTCATTCCCCGGACCTCCGCCATCACCTTTTGCAGTCTATGGTGCTTTGGTTTCTCATGCTCCCTCCCCAAGCCTGGGGGGCTCCCTGAATTTGAAGGCCGTGGCAGGACTCTAACTGCTGTTTTAGGCCGAGTTTTTGGAGATGTGGTCCTCAAAAGCAGCAGCACATGGGGTTCCTTTCTGACGCCCTTCACGGGGGACACACACACGCATGTGGCTCAAGCGATTGGGCTCCGTCTACCATTTGGGAGGTCCAGGGTTCCATCTTTGGGGTCTCCTGGTGAAGGAAGGCTGGCCAGTGCTGAGAGCTGGCACAGCAAGATGACGCAAGGAAGAGAGACCCGGAGGAGAGACGATTCGAGACGCAAGAGACCAGGGAGCTGAGGTGGCACGAGATTTGAGCGCTTCTCTCCCACTGCGGAAGGTCCCAGGATGGGTTCCCAGTGCCGCCTAAAGGGAAGACAAGCAGATACGGAACACAGAGAGCCCACAGCGAGCACAGAAGAACAAGGCGGGGGGGGGGTAAATCTTTAGGGGAAAAAAAGATAAAAAGCTTTGGATTTAAAAAAGAAAAGAAGGAGCCTCCCTGGCAGATGTTGGGGTGTGACCACTGGATTTCTGGCCTTTCCCTACCAGGGGTGCCCGGGCACCCAGTTGTTTCTCTCATGCCTTTTTGATAAAGTAATTGGAGTGTACTAATATGAATTATGAACTAAAAACAGAAAAATGCACTAAGGTGTTATTCTCAAATTACTTTCAGTACAGGTGGGATTACTTTCTTGTGGAGAAGCCACTTATTTTCCACACCACATAAAATGACTAAAATGACGGCAGTTGTAGTTCATTAAGCCACCAGTGTTTATCAAAGAAAGGGCTTTTTTTTTTTTTTAAATATGGAGCACTTCATGAATTTGCGTGTCATCCTTGCACAGGGGCCATGCTAATCTGTACCGTTCCAATTTTAGTATATATGCTGCCGAAGCGAGCTCTACAGGGCATTTTTGTGTGTGACGTTTTCTCTCTGTTTTGTATTGTTTTGTTTCTCTTTCCGTCACAACTCTTTTATCTTGAAGATTTCTCATAGTAAACAGTGAAGAGTATTGAAACAATTCTATCTGGGATTTCGAAATAGCACAGAAGGATTTTATGTTCCAGGTGTGCTGTCGTGTGCCCTAGGACAGAATTCCTTGGAAGAGGTCTGTGACTTGGTTGTTCTGTATTTATTCTGTGAAAATTTGGAGAGAGAAAAACCTACTAAACACCAACTATATACCTATTTCCTGCCAAAAGCAAAATCATCAGTTCTGGACTTTTAAGAGAGGGAGATGGTGAGAGAGCTGTGTGTTGCTTTCTTTTCTAGATTTCTATGACATTAAAGTATTGACTGATAAGCACTTTTGTGGCTTAATTGCTACTTTGTAAGAAATGGGCTTTCTTTTCTCTTGCTAGACAACTGTTCCAAATGGAAGAAGACGGCAAAAAAAATCAATGCCTGGCATATGGGTGTGGGGGGAGGGGAAGAGGAGTCTCATATTTTCCTGTTCCCTTAGGCACTACCCCCTGGGGTAAGGCTGAAGGGTTGTGGGGTATAATAACACTTTATCTCTTTTAAAGTACTGAAGATCACATTTACAGTGGACCTAACCTCTAATTCCACTTGAATCTAAAACCCACATATCCCTGTGTGATTCTCAGAAAATAATGCAAAGCACTTGAAGGGTAAAGGTGGCCCATAAAGCATCATCTTCATATGAGACCAGCATATTGGGAGACGGATGTGGCTCAAATGGTTGGGTGTCCGTCTCCCATATGGAGGGACCTGGGTTCAATCCCTGGGACTCCCTTGTTAAAAAAAAAAAAAAAAAAAAGACTAGCACATTCATGTAAATTTTATATATAAAATTGTATTTATTCTTAATTAGTATAAATTAAGCAACTTCATGTAACTTTTGAAAGCAGAAATGGGCTTGAGTATATGTGAAACATTTCACATGCCTCCAGGTTGCAGTTTAATAGAGGTTTAATGTAGTGAAAAGAAGTTAGAGTGGGAGATTAATATTATTCATGAATTATTTTAGCCTAGTTAATATATAAGCATAGTATGATTTTTTTAAAATGAATATAAATTCCTAGTACTATTCCCTGAAATAATCCATATAAAGCAGAATGGCAAGAACACATCTTTCATTTTAGTTTATTCTGTTTTTTCTAGGAATTTCAAGGTGCTTTTAAACTATCAGGAAATTTTTCATTTTTTTATAAAGTTTATGTAGGTGGGAGATTAGAAGTTTATTTCTCATGTGATATAAATATGGACGGTTGAATAGAAATTTAAAGGCCAGCTTGCACACCAGTGCTAGGTCTTTTGGATGGTTCAAAGAGGTAAGAGGTAAAGTATATCTAGGAAGCTATACAGTACCAGTTTTAAATAAGCCCACCCTATGCCTTTAAAAAAAAAACAATTTTATTGATACGTATTAATAAAGCATACAGTTCATCCAAAGTGTACAATTAGTGGTATTTGATTTAATCACATACTTGTGCATTCATCACCTCATGCATTATTACAGCATTTTCATTATTTCAATAATAATAATAAAACAGACAAGAAAATCTTCACCTCCAAGTTTCCCTGGCAAGTACAGAGCTGCTATTTCTGGCTATTCTTGCACAATTATTTCTTTAGTAAGCAGTTTTGTTGCAATATAGTCACATGGCATGCCTTTTCTCATAGCGTGGAAATGTCCATAACCGAGGGAAACACCGTAATCCCTGAAAATAGAATATTGTGTTCCGGCAATGATGACGCAACAAGGCTGTAAATCACGCACATCGGGCTGCCGAGATCCGTGGAAGGCCCTGTCCAGAGAGGCGTGACCCGTCTCCCTGCGGCCCCAACGCCTCGGGCCCCTTGGCCACACTCAAGATGGAGGAAGGCGCGCCCCCCTTCCTCTTCCTGATTGGGAGAGCGGGGCCCCGCTCTGCGCCTTCCGGGCCGCTATTGGCCGGCTGGCCCGTCACTCCTGCTCTTGTCTCTGCGCTTTAGAACAAGTAAACAAACCAGCGTTGCTCAAGAGGCGTGTCCGGAGCTCGTCCCGGAAAGGTTTCGGTCGCGAGGTGCTGAGGCTGTCGCCGCGGAGATTGCAGTCCGCGTCCCGGAGGCGGCTGCGGTGGTGGCGTGTGGCCGCCGGCCCGGAGGCCCAGCTTCTGGCGCGGCTTCCGCGTCGGCCGGGGGCCCCTGAGCGGCGCTGGGCAGGCGCGCCGCCCGAAGCGAGCCGAGCTGGCCGCGGCGGCCCAGCGTTTCTGACCGTGCAGCTCTGGCCGCCATGTGGGCCTCGGGCAGGCAGCTGCGGAGGGTCCGTGGGCCGCCTGCTCCCACCCGTGGGCTTCTCGCTGTGCAGTGCCACCCGCACAGTACTTCCCGCCTGGATTCCGAGAACAAGCACAGGAAACGTTAACGTGCTTTTCTCCCCCCCCCCTTTGGTGTTTAGTTTTCGCTTTTCAGAGCGGTTGTAGGTTTACAGAAAATCATGCAGAAGATAGAGTTCTCATGTGCACTCGCCACAGTTTCCCTATTATCAGCATTTTGCTTCGACGTGGTATATTTTTACAATGGCTGAACCGATATTATTATAACTGTATTAACTAAAGTCCATAGTTTACACCAGGGTTCACTCTTTGTAATAAGCAGTTAATATGGTTTTCTTAAGTCCGAGAAATACTGTTTTCAGTGATTTTTTGAGGCAACCAATTGAAAAATGATCTCGAGGCTAACCTGCTCTACATTCTACTTACTTCCTTAAATGTTGCCAGTTCTCACTAACAAAGATTTCTTTATTGTAAAGCCTCATCATAGGATTAAGTTATCTTTTCCACCCAGTTTTTCCTCATTTTGGAGTGAATGCCCCTCTCCCTTATTTTTTTTTTATAAAAGAAACAATTCTGTTCAAGGGATTGTAAACTAACGTGTTTCAGGGACTTATGAATTTCTCAAGTTTGCTCTGTAACAAGTCTGGGTGGTCACTCTTTAAAGTCTCCCCCTCTCTTCCTTTGCACCGCACATGAATTGCCCACGTTTCACAGCCATTCTTTCTATTCTGATGGCTGGCACTAATTCAGTCCTTCTGCTGCTGGGTTATTGTAACAGCCTCCTGTTCTTCCTGCCGGTGGTCTTTTTACCTCTTAGTCCAGGATTTTCCAACCTCACCTATTCATGTACTGCATCACTGTCATCTTAACATTTTCTTTCCAACTCATTTTTCACTTAAATTGCTTAAAAATAAGGGAACAGGGAAGCGGCTGTGGCTCAATCAGTAGGGCTCCCGTTTACCATATGGGAGGCCCCGGGTTCGGTTCCTGGGGCCTCCTGGTGAAGGCAGGCCCGCCCGCCCGCCGACGTGGTTGGCTGACCCAGCAAGCACAAGCAGCAAGGGGGGGGGGGAATAAATGAATAAATAAACAAATAAAAAAATCTAAAAAAATAAATAAATAAATAAATAAAGGAACAGATGTGGCTTAAGCGATTAGGCCCGTCCCTCCCACATCAGAGGTTCTGGGTTCAGTTCCTGGTGCCTCCTAAAGAAACAAGGAAGGCAACAGACAATGCAAGTGCAAATTATGAGGGGGTGGGGAGAAATAAATAAATAAAATAAATTGCTTAAAAATAACTCCGTCATAAGCAGTGACATCCATGCTATCATAAATTTGATGTGCTAGTACATTTCTCTTATGTATATTAGATATTAAACTATTAAATGAAATGTGTTTTTCTACCACATAAAATCATCTTGCATACCATTGATTTGCCTACCAGTCTGCACAGCGAAGCCTGGGTCAGTTTCCTGAAGCACCGCTTTTCATCACTATACCGTTCCTGAATTCAGAAACATCAGTGGGTGCTCTTTCCCCACATTCATGAGTCTCTGACCTGGTGTTCCAGGAGTTCTTGCCTCTGGCCCCATCTTATATTTTCAACTTCTCTTCTGTCCACTCCCCAACTCAACCCTCCTCCTGTTTCTCTCTGGCTTGCTGAATCCCTAATCTCTGAGTAAATTGTGCTGCCTCTCCCTGCCCCTGTCCATGCCATTGTCTTACAAACTCTCTTGCCTTGCCAACTGAGTTTGCCATCTCTTCCTGGAACATCCCTCCCTCACATCTTCTCCTCCTGCCTGGCTAACTGCAACCCATCCTTTGTTTTGTAAATGCCACTTCTTCAAAGAACCTTTCTCTCATCCCACAAACTAAATATGGTCTCTCTGTTATAAAATCTTGCTGTAATCTTTACTTACTGTTATAGCACTTAACACAACTTATAATTATGTATTTATCTGTGTAGCTTTATTAGTTTCCTAGGACTGCCATCACAAATGCCCACACACTGGGTGGCTTAAAAAGACAGAACTGTATTCTCCTACAGGTCCAGAGGCTGGAGTCTGCCACCAAGGTGCCTGCAGAGCCCCCCTTCCTTTGCAGGCTGCAGGGGAGCAGTAGGGCTTGCCTCTCCCGGTCTCTAGCAGCCCCAGCCCAGGTGTTCTTGGCTCGTGGCAGCATCCCTCTCACCTCTGCCCCTGTCTTCACATTGCCTTCTTCCCGGTGAGTCTCTGCGTGCCCTCTTGTCTTCTTTTAAGGACACCTGCCATTGGATTCAGGGCCCACTCCAAACCCAGGATAATTCCACCTCGACAGCGTTCACTCATTCCATCTGGGAAGACTCTGTCTCCACATAAGGCCCCCCTCTGAGGTTCTGGTGGACATGAATTTTAGGGGGACACTTTTCAACCCACTACAGTGGTTATTTAATAGCCTTCTCTATTAAATAGCAGGGTATCTGATGGAGTATTATTAGTCGGAATGACTAGTTTTGTGTCATCCCCAGTACACAGCTTTGGGATTTGGCAGGTATATAATTAATAATTGTTGAGTGAATCAATGACAATCAAAAACACGTATTCAGTGCATGTATTCAGTATATGCATGTGCCGGGTGCCTTTACTTGTATCATCTTATTTGATCTCCCCCACTGCTATCTGGGGTAGCTATTATGTTTTGCTGCCAGTTAAGAAACGACCTGCCATTTGCACATGTAGCCACACACTAGTAAAGGCAAGTCTTCTGACCAGGGTCTTTCTACCACCCTTCTCTGAAGCTAGTCCTCACCATTAGCCTAAAGCATGGGCTCTTAATCCATGAGCTTGAATTTAAATGAAAAAAAAAAAAACATGATTCTTGTGGGGACGAGTTGGTGCAGGTGTGATGTATTTACTAAATACTACACGGTATAGTGTGGGCTTGGTAAGGGTCTGTGGTTTTCACCTGGCTGGCAGAGGGGTCCTTGGAACCAAAGAGGTGAAGAGCCCCTGGCCTAACGTAATCTCTTTTCCTCTAAAACCTACCCTATACTCCAAATATAACATTCAAACGTTGTTATTTATATTTTCACGTGTATGTCTTTTCTCCCCTTTTCCTTTAAAAAGTAGTTAAAATGGGGAAATTTTAGTGTCTATATGTTACCCCAATAAAATTTTTAAAAAGCAAGGTATACCTGAAAGAGTATTATTTATTCCTAATTACATGAGTAGCATATGAATGCTACCTAACTGTTAAGATTCTTAAGCAGGGAAGCGGCTGTGGCTCAATCAGTGGGGCTCCTGTTTACCATATGGGAGGCCCCGGGTTCGGTTCCCGGGGCCTCCTGGTGAAGGCAGGCCCGCCCACACGGCGTGGTTAGCTGACCCAGCGAGCACAGGCAGCAAGGGGGGGGGTAAATGAATAAATAAATAAAATCTTAAAAAAAAAAAAAAAAAAAGATTCTTAAGCAATACAGATAAAACTAAGTTTCACTTGCTTACTACCCAACCCCCTCCAACCTCCAGAGCTAATCACTGTTAATGATTTGGCATGTTTTCTTGAGGACATCCATGTACAGTTGTCTCCAGAAATACATATACTTTGTTCTTTTGCATGTGTATCTTTTCAACTCCATAGTTGTGATTCCAAATTATAAACATAGAATAATTTAACCATTCTTTCCAAGATGGAAATTTAACCAAATTATTTTGTACATTTTAATAACTCTAAGCTCTTCCAGGGGAAAAATTGTGTTTTACTCATCTTTTTATACCCAATTCCCAGGATAGCACCTGATACATAGGTGGAGGTAGATAGATTTAAAAACAAAAACTGAAAATACAACAACAGCAAGGGGGCTCCTTTAGAACCTCTGGCTCCATGCCCGACATAGCGTGTAACCCAGGCAGGCGTTCTGTGACTATGGACTAAAGCAGCTGCTGCATTTCTGCTTCCATACTCCCTAGCTGGACTACCTGAGGCTGATCATCTACCAATTTTCTCGTTGGCTCATGTTCCTCACTTTTCACCGTTTTAGCCAGTTTGTTTTTTTTCCTTCAACAAACATTTAGTCAGTAAAACATGCATTGATTGCAAGGTGTACGTTAGCTCATCATGTGATGGCGACACATCTGGTGAGGCTGGCACAAAAGGAAACCAGTGTTTATAATAAAGCGATATGATGGTGCTGTGGTAAAGGAACCATCCTCCGCTGGGGGAGAACGTCAGAAGGCTTCCCAGAAGGGCTCACGTGAGGACGACCAGGAAGGGGTGTTGGTGCTTTAGAGGCACAGGGTGGGAGATGGGTCTTGCTGGCAGAGAGGACAGCTTGAGCAAAGCCACAGAGATTGGGAAGGCAGGGAGACTTCTGGAATGGCTAAGGGCCTGGACGGCCCCAGTTTAGGGTGTGTGCTGGGACTGGAGAAGAGGCCACAAGGGGAGGCTGGAACCAGATTGTGAACCACTTGGTGTATTCTAGTAAGGAGTCTGTGGGGTGGGGGGCACTACATACTTTTAGAAGGTGAGTGACATGATGGGCTTGCTTTTCATTTACCATTATGTAAAGGAGGAGAATTCTGGAGACAGTGTGGAGTCAGGATGCAGGGAGGTCAGTTTCGTCTGGTTCTACATTGTGCGTGAGGTCATGAAGACCTGAGCTGAGGCATGGCTGGCTTATTTTCTGCAGGTTTGCGTCACCATTGACTGCATTCTCCAGAGCAGGGTAGACTGCCCTCTCTTCACTTGTAGACCTGCTTGAGGGGGCAGAGAATAGTGGGGAGTTCGTGGAGGCTTTGGCCCAAGAAACCGATAGGTCTCTGCTCATCAGCAAGACCCGACAGAAGCAGCAGAGTGGTCAGCCCTTTAGTCCTGCGGGAGGTTCTAGGAAGTTTCCATCAGCAAGGGTTTGAGCAGAGCCCAGTTGCAGGGCTCGTTCCACAGTCGTGTCCACAACCCCAGGCAACCTCAAATTCTGTGGATTATACCACTTTATGATGACTAAGGCAGGCCACACACAGGGTACGTGGGTCAAGGCGATACCAGGAAGTTTTTAAAGTTTTTTAATTTTGAAGTAGGTAATATAACCACATAGAACAACAAGGTCAAAAGGACATAGAGTGAAGATCCAGCTTGCCGCTCGGTTCTCCCTGGACACAACCTGTGGCATAGGTGACTGCGTTTTCTCCCCCAGCCTTGCCAGTCGCAGCAGTATTCCACTCCTACTAGTTACAAGGCAAGCCTCGGGAACTGGCTGGGAGCCGGTGCCGGGCCAGGAAATCTTGTTCTTGTAACCCGCACTCTTTAGAAGTCCTGCTGCCCTCAGGGGCCTTCCCCACCCACAGGTGGGCACATAATAAAAGACCCTTCTCATTCTGTGGCAAAAGCAGACCATCTAGCTCAGAAAATGCTGCCTCTCCTTCCACCCAGAGGAAGTCCCCAGTGAGCCCCTAAATGAGTGCTGGTTACTTGGCAAGCTGGGCTTCTCCCAGGTGTTCTTTGGTCACATAGCCATCTCAGTTTGGTGGGAAGCTGTCATTTTACACAGCTCCTCGCCACCCCCAGACACAGCAAGTAATAACAGTTTCTCGCATATCCTTTCAGAGGTATTCTGTACATATGCTAGCAGATATATATATATGGACAATAGTTAATAGTATAATTAAAATAATATTGTTTCATCAATTCTAACAAATGTACCACACTAATACAAAATGTTAATAGGAAAAACTGGGTGGAGTGGGGTTATATGGAAACTCTGTACTTTCTGCATGATTTTTCTGTAAACATACAACTGCTCTAATTAAAAAAGAAAAAACAAACAGATGATTATAAACAAGTCTCAACTACTTATTCTGAAATCTTGATAAAGCTGGCATTGTTTTTTTTCCCATTCCATTTTCTTACTTTATTTTGTACATTTAATAATTGAAACTATAAACAATTAAAAACTACAAAGTAAACACAGATGAACGAATCTATGCATTTCCCAATTAAATGTACTGGATACATATACAAGTTTTTTGGATGGAACGGCATGTCACACAGTGTATTTGGCTCATGGGAACGCGGCCACGCAGCCTCTGTCCTGCGCTCAGCAGCGTCCCCGGGGCCTCGCTCCCCACCGCCCTAATCTGCCCTGGCGTCGAGGCCGGCTGCTTCCTGCAGAGGCGGGGCCTGAGGTGAAGGAATGACGCCGAGGCCCAGAAGCTTCAGTGGGAAAATGCGTGCTGGAGACCAGGGGAAGGAAGGCGCAGGCGGAGCTCGGGTGACCTCAGCCGCCCGCCTCCCCGCCGGGAGCCGCCGACGGAGGGGAGGCCCCGGGGAGGCGCCGCGGTGCCGGGCTCGGGCGCGGCCTCCCGCGGCCCTGGGCCTCTCGGCGTGGCACGGCCGCGGCGCGCGGCGCCAGGATCCCGCGGGGCCGAGCCTCGCGCCTCGGCGCCCAGGCTGTGGGCGGTGGCTGCGGAACACGCCCAAAGGCGCGGCGCGGGGCCGGCCGCCGGGCGCCTCGTTAGCGCAGTAGGTAGCGCGTCAGTCTCATAATCTGAAGGTCGTGAGTTCGATCCTCACACGGGGCAGCCGCGAGCTTTTGGCTTCCCCGGGAGCAGCTTTTGCACCCGGGATGCGGCGCTAAGCGGAGCGCCCCCAACGGGTCGGGACGCTGACGCTGTGCGCCGTAGTTTTGGTGGGGCCGCCCTTCTTTCTCCCACTCGCGGGGCCGCGGGACGTGAGGCGCCCGGGGCGGGGCGGGGCCTCGGGACCTTTCGGCCCGGGAGGCGGGGCCGGCCTCGAGCCAGTGGCCCTCCCGGGGGCGGGGCTT
>JAKSZT010034670.1:0-10349 GCA_026826555.1 Tolypeutes matacus | reverse complement strand
TTCATAAAATGTGTTGGGTAATTTTCCCTCCTCTTCAATTTTTTGGAAGAGTTTAAACAGGATTGGTGTTAATTCTTTTAGAAATGCTTGGTAGAACTCACCTGTGAAGCCATCTGGTCCTGGACTTTTCTTTGCTGGGAGATTTTTGATGACGGATTCAATCTCCTTAATTGTGATTGGTTTGTTAAGTTCTTGTATTTCTTGTTGTGTCAGTGTAGGTTAGTTATGAGTTTATAGAAATTTGTCCATTTCATCCAGGTTGTCTAGTTTGTTGGCATATAGTTTCTCATAATATCCTCTTATGATTCTTTTTATTTCTGTGAGGTCATTTGTAATTTCCCCCCTTTCATTTCTGATTGTACTTATTTGCATCTTCTCTCTTTTTTTCTTTGTTAGTCTAGCGAGGGGTTTGTCAATCTTATTGATCTTCTCAAAGAACCAGCTTTTGGTTTTGTTGATTTTCTCTATTGCTTTTTTGTTCTCATTTTCATTTATTTCTGCTCTAATCTTTATTATTTCTTTCCTTCTTTTTGCTTTGGGATTGGTTTGCTGTTCTTTAGTTTCTCAAGTTGTTCAGTTAAATCTTTGAGTTTAGCTCTTTCTTGTTTCTTAATATAGGCATTTAGGGCTATAAATTTCCCTCTCAAGACTGCCTTTGCTGTATCCCATAAGTTTTGATATGTTGTGTTCTCATTTTCATTTGTCTCAATATATTTACTGATTTCACTTGCAATTTCTTCTTTGACCCACTGAATATTTAGGAGTGTGTTGTTCAGTCTCCACACATTTGAAATTTCCTTTTTTCCTCTCTGTTATTGATTTCTAGTTTCATTCCATTATGATCTGAGAAGGTGCTTTGTATAATTTCAATCTTTTTGTATTTATTGAGAGCTGTATTATGACCTAACATGTGGTCTATCCTGGAGAAAGATCCATGGGCACTTGAGAAGAATGTATAATCTGCTGAGTTTGGATGCAGTGTTCTGTATATGTCTGTTAGGTCTAACTTGTTTATCATATTGTTCAAGTTCTCTGTTTCCTTGTTGATCTTCTGTCTAGTTGTTCTATCTAATGATGTGAGAGGGGTATTGAAGTCCCCGATGATTATTGTAGAAATGTCTATTTCTCCCTTCAGTTTTGCCAGAGTTTGTCTCATATATTTTGGGGCACCCTGGTAAGGTGCGTAGATATTTATGAGTGTTATATCTTCCTGGAGGATCATCTCTTTTATTAATATATAATGGCCTCTGCATCTCTTATCACTTTTTTGCATTTGAAGTCTGTTTTGCATACATTGACTTTTAATTTGATGAAAATTTTTAACTTGAATAAGCTTTGACATGTATTGTTTTACCTACAGTCATTGTGAATATTATATAAGTTTTCTCCTTTATTTATTCTGTTGTAATTCCACTCCAAGTGTCTTAGATATAATAGCCACCTACAGAATCTCACTTCAGTCAAGAAGTGACTCAAAAAAAAAAAAAAAAGGAAAAAAATAGGATCAAAATAACTGGCAAAGCCTAATCAATTGACAAAAAAAAAAAAAGAAAGAAATCACTGGTGGTGATTGGTCAACTTTCCACTGAGATCATTGGTGCACGCTCTAAACTGGGGATCATAAATAAGTAAAATAAAAGAGCTAGATGCTTTGGACACTGCTGGGAGGGTCATGTCTTAGTCTGCCAAAGGCTGCTGATGCACGGACCTGGGCCGCGGGCGGTAGCGGCTGGCGGGCGGGAAGAGCCGGGGTGAGACAAATTACTCCCGGGAGCCTAGAGAAACCTTGGAGGGAAAAGGGGCTGGAGCACCACTCACTTACAGCCGCTCTGGCCGCGGCCCGCAATGCGCTTAAACCCGGGACAAGGTGCAGGCGGCTGCTCAGCTGCCCTCTAGCTCACGCGGACCGGTTTAATTAAAAAACAAAAAATAAAACAGGGATTCTCTATGAATAAACCTCTGGCAAAGCATGATAAATGTGAAGTTGTTTATCCTAACACTTGAAGTTATGTAAAGATTTTGTAGCACTAGGAAAAAGTGGTCGCCAGCAAAATGAAAGGGGGAGATACAAAGACAGTGTGCTTCCTGGGAGTTCACTTAAAACCTGTTAGTAAAGGTACAGCAGTTTGTAAACTGCTCTGAAAATTTGCTTTATTACTTCCTGGAATTCTTTCAGAAAATTGGAACCAAATTAAATATGGGAATCAGAAAGTAAATTTCATAAAATGGGCATTTGGGGGGGGGCAGAAAAGAAAATATTATTTATTTCTTACCATGTATATCAGGAAACTTACATAGAGTGGGAAAATAGTGATAAAATTCGGTACTAGTTACAAAAATTCTAACTATATTATCATGTAAATTTCTACAGCTTTGTGATATTTCATATTTGTTTTAATATTGTCAATATTGTCTGTATTGGATGTCAATACTGGAATATGTTTGTGTATAATGAATTGAATCCTACTTTTTAAATTATCTTTAATATTCAGTAGGAGGAACAGCGTTTTGCATTAAGTATCCCTTAAATCCTTCCACTTGTTAAAACTGTGAAGAATCTTAGAAAGTATTTAAATTGTTAGGATTTAATACAAGGAGGTCTTGTGTCATCAGGTGCTTTTATAATATCCTCTTTTACAAGCTGCACATTTTGATATTCATTATAAAATGTTTTAGCAATGCATATTGATTTTTAAACAAAGTGAATTTTTATGTTATCCTTTTATTATTTAATAGAATTTAATAAAATGATCAGTAAGATGCAAATAAGTATTTTTAAACTTATATATATTTACATATAAATTTATATATTTTGAATTTATAGTTTTATATATATTTCTATGTATCTATATGTGTCTCTTCCTCTCTCTCTCTCTCTCTTGCTCTACCTCTGTTTCTCTCCCCTTCTTTATTCTTGAGTATTACTCCAAATAGAACAGTGAATTTGAATGAGACCTTTTTGTGATAGTTGATTACATGTGTCACTTTAGCTAGTTTATGGTATAAAGTATTTTTGTCAAGAAAGCACTGACCTGATTGTTACTGTCATGGTATTTCATAGATGGATTAGATTTGATTGCATCTATTGCTGATGCAAGCACAAACAACAAAGGAGATTGCCTTGGATTTTTCTTATCCAATCAGTTTTCTGATGATTAAGGCAGAACTGAGGACTTCAGCATTCAAAACGTATGTCTACCTCTTCATCAGTCAGCCTGTTTCTCCTGTAGAATACAGCTTCACCTTCATTGGAATTTCTAGCTTGTAGCCTGCCCTATGGAATTTGAACTTGCTAATCCCTGGTCACATAAGCCAATTCCATTAATAATTATATATGTATATATGTATACATATCATATTGGTTCTTATTCTATAGAGTACCCTGACTAATATTATCTTTATAACTTCAGAGGGGGCAAATAAATCTCAGACATAAAACAAAAAGAACAAATCATAACGAGAGTAGTAAATTTACTAAAGTAAAACCTTGTCCCCAAAAGACACCAAAATTAAAATGCAAACTCTGGCCTCTTAATTATATTTTCAGTTCATATTGGAAATGCATATAACTCATTTGTATGCATAATACATAAAGATCATACTCAAATCAATAAGAAAATGAAAACAACCATTAGAAACATATACAATGACATTGGCAATTGATAGAACAGGAAAACTGAACTGTTAATAGCTAAATGCAAAGTTGTTCAACCTAACCTAATCAGGAAAATGTAATTAAACAATAACGATATACCATTTCACAAATATCTGCCTGGTGAAATTTTAAAAGGGAAGTAATGAGAATTATATTCCACTGCTGATGACAGTATAAATTTATCTCCTTTGAAAATCATTTGGCAATAACAAATTAGTCAGACAAACACATTCTTACAACCCAGTAATCCCACTCCAAAAATTATACTTAGTTGGAATATGTATAGATAAATACATGGAAACATGTACATCATTAGTCACTGCAGCATTGTTTGAAATAAGAAAACATTTAAAACCACCTTGTCTTAATTTGCTAAAAGCTACTAGGAACAAAATACCAGAAAAATGTTGGCTTTTATTTTGGGAATTTATTAGGTTAAAAATTTACAGTTCTGAGGCTGTGAAAATGCCCCAATCAAAGTATCATCAGAGATGCTGTCTCACCCAAAGTTGGCTGTTGGTGATTCTGGATTCCTGCCATATGTCAAGGCACAATGGTGGCCAGTCTCTGCTGAAGTCTTTGTCTTCCTCTCCAAGTTCACTTTTTCCCTGAGCTCAGCCATGAGTGTTCAGGCAAATGGCTTGTCTCTCCCCTCTACTCTGGGCCTCATCACTCTCAGCCTCTCAGAAGCCTCTTTCCATGCCTCTGTGATCCACTGATTCCAGCCTCTTGGCATCTCTCTGTTTCTGCTGCTTTTCCCTGAGTGTCTCTTCTGTTGGTCCCCCATTTATAAAGGACTCCAGCAAGAGAACCAAGACCAACCCTGGGACATACCTCACTGAAGCAATCTGGTAAAAGAATTCCACCCCCACAGGAATGGATTAGCTCCAAGAACAGGGTCCTTTCTGGGATCCACAAAAAGCCCCAAACTGTAACACTCACCTCAATGGAAAAAAGTTATTTATTCATACATTTTAGTTAAAATCTATGAATTAGTGATAAATAATGATCAATTTCTCCTCATCCTCTGCCTCTCAACCTCTCCTTAATTTTTTCTCCCTTTTTATTTCTCTGTGCTGACTTCAGATCTAGATTCCATTTCATGAATTCTCTCTTCAATGGGGTCTAATCTATTTAACCCATTAAGTTTTTAACTTCTATGACTATTTCCATTAGATTTTGACTAATTTGATTGTATCATATATTTTCTTGCATTTTTCATTCCTTATTTTTACATCTAACCTCCTTAAAGAATTTATTTTTCATGACCTCTCTTGGCTAGCTCTATTCTGAGAGGTTCTTGGGAGTCTAAATCTGTTATTTGTTATGTCTTCTAATTCTTACTAGAGTATTTTGCCCAGTTATTTCTTAATTTCATATTGTGAGCTCAGTTTAGGCATAGCTTAATCTATAGGAATCTTTTAAAAATATAACTACAGTGTCATTTTCCCCAAAAGCACCACCAGTTCAGATTCACTTTTTAAGTTAATTTCTCTGTTAGAGGTTTTAGGATATTTTAGATAGGATAAAATCAAAGTGCTAAACCACAGAAATCACAACCCAAGGATATATTCCTTGGGTGGAACTTTTAACTACACATCAATCAGAAATCAGGATGAGATGGAAATTGTGGTGGCTAAAGGAAAGAAAAAGAAAAGTATGATCCTGAATTACATGTATGAAGTATGACTTCATGGGCCTTTCAGGACTTAGGAAAAAACATTTCTGTTTTTTGTTTTAATTTTTTCTGTGGATTTAAAAATCTTTACTTTTAATTTCATGTTTATTTTAGGAAGAGACAAATAAGCAGTTTTATGGATTCTAAATAATCAATATTGTCACCAGAATTGTCCATTTGTGTTTGCTCAAACACTCATTTTATATAGACAAATATTTAGGAAATTTTTGTAATAAAATGTCAGCTTCCATTGGGTCGCAGCATTAAATGCCATTACACATACATGAATAAAATAGTGTATAAAATAGTAGCCAACTATGCATGTTTCATAATCTGTTTTCTCCATTCCACAATATACTGTCTACATTTGCCCATTGCAACACATCTACCTACCTACCTACCTACCTACCTACCTACCTACCTACCTACCTGTAATCTATCTATACCAATCTATCCATCTATATTTGTGTGTATGTATTATTAATACTTGGAAAGCATTCTCTTATAAAATATGGTATATAACTATTTGTCAAACAAATATTCTCCTGTTGGACATCAACATTGTTTCTATTTTTCCAATTATATATATCACTTCAATAAACTCTTATATGAACAATTTTGCATGATAGCATGACAATTACTAAAAATATCTCTATTGCTTTCTTCAGTAATGTATCAAGAAACAGTGTAAAAAGTTTATTCTCCCACACCATTGCCCACATAGGAATTATAATTTCATTTTTTGCCTATATTTCAAATGACAGATATTCAATTATTGTTTAATACATATGTTCGATTGTCCAGCAGTTTTAATAGATTTTCTATGCATAGTGTTAATTAAATAGCTCAGATAGTTTCTTTTCTTAATTTGAACACTTTTTCATGCTGGATTGTTCAGCTCTTTTCTGTGGTTTGTATTTTATCTTTCTGAATTGATAACATAAAAACTTTCAATGGCATGTCTGTAGTAAATATTTTCTTTTGTTTATAGGCTTTTAACTATTTTATAATTATGTAATAATTTTACATTTGGGTTCTCACAAAAAATTCTTTCTTGTGTGGTTTTCATGTTCACACTCTCAATTTTTTCGACTGTCACCAAAATACTTCCTTGTGTGGTTTTCATGTTCACTCTACCAATTTTTCCTACCTATTTTATTTAAAATGATTTATATGGCATATGTTTGGCTCCCTCATTCCTTTCCAGTCTCTCCTTGTTGATTCCTACTGCTCATTTTACTTTCTTCAAATATGGAATTGATTCCAGTTTCTGACACTTAACATGTTCTTTGTTTTTGATACCAGGGATTGAATCTGGGACCTCATACATGCAAAGCAGGAGCTCAACCACTGAGCTACTCCTGCTCCCTCAACATGCTCTTTCTAAACTTCCAGTCGTTGATTGTACTTTCTCTCTGACACTCCCTTCTCCTATTCTCACCAAGCTAATGTCACTCATCTTTTGCTGATGCTGATAATTTCTAACCAAGAGCCATCACCCCTTTATTCCTTAATTTGTTGAATACCAATTTGTTTGAGAAAGCAATGTGACCAGATTTAAATGCTCAATTATCTATCTAATTTGAAGCTAGAGGTGGCCCAGTTTTGAACAACAAAATGTAGGAAATCTTTGGGATTTAATCTTTGTAGTTAAAATTTTTAAAAACAGAGAGAATAAATATTTATTTCTTTGTAGTTGACTGCTTCTTCTTGCCTGGAACACAAGCATGATGCCTGGTGAATAAAGTTCAATATGGGAAAGAGAAATCTGTCATAGTAGAGAAAGACTTAAACTGTTAAGAATTTCATAATGGTCAGAGTTTAACAAAAAAAAGCAAGGTGATTAATGTATTTCATTATTAAGAGTAATGAGGCAGGAGGAGGGGCCAAGATGGCATTAGTGTAGGAGGGCACATGCTACAAGCTCCCAGAGCAAGGTGGATTGTGGACGGGGTCCTGACCGGGGGTCTGTGCTGTGCACGTGTGGAGTGAGAAGCTTTGGACATCTATCTGCATGGATCAACAGCGTGGATGGAATGGTAGAGATTCATGAGTTTTATGGCTGCCAGTGGTGGTTGGCACAGAGGGCTGAGCCCCATGGTTAGGGAGAAAAAATAAAATAAAATAAAACGGACACTTGGAGTTGTGAGCAGGGTGAGAAAGTTTTATTTTCTGGGGATCTGGCTGCCTGGCACCCCTTTGACCTTTGTGAACAGAACAACCAAGCTAATTGGCACCTGGTGAACCAGAGGGGGGATTCTGGTCAAGGGATGGAGCTGATTGCTGCAAAGCTGGGAAGAAGGGACACTACCCAAAAGAGGGAGGGTTCTGTTGGAGGACAGGGAAGGGTATTTTTTATTTTTAGACATTGATCTGGCTGCCTGCACCACCCAATAGCTTCGGGGAGCAGATAAGCTGACCTGAAGCAGAATCAGGCTGAGAGCAGATGCGAATCTGCACTCAAACTGATTTACTTAGCAACCTGGTCACGCTGGTGCTCGGCTCCAGAAAGGGCGGAATCGGCCATCTTTAGCACTCCGCACTGACTAACATCAGAGCTACAGCTACCCTGGGAGTCCAGGAAGTGTGACGTGCTTGATTAATTTACACGGACCGAGCTAGGGACCTTCCGTGAGGGGGTTGGTCTAGAGGAGGAATTATTTTCAGTCCTTTATTTTGCTAAAAAAATAAAAATAAAAAGTGAGAAGGTCACTTCAATAAATGAAAAATAAATTCTTTTTAATTCAGTTTAATAGCTAAAAGCTGCTTCAGGACCTGCATATAGAACCCTGTGGGGAAATTGATTGATAAACACAAGTAGGCAGGAAGGATCCACGTGGACCCTAGGGGAATCATTGACCCCCCTTAGCTCTGTTTGACTGCTTGCCTGTGTGGATATTTGGTTTCTCTCTGTTTCTTTCTGGTCTCTTGCTTTTCTTTCCTCTTTCCTCCCCACTTTCTTTTTTCTTCCATTTAAAAAAAAAATAAGGTGCTACTAGCTTGTCACTTCTTTGCTGTGCTTCTTTTTCAGGAATTTCCCACTCACTGTCTATATTGATTCTGTATTACAAACTATCGCTTATCCTTCCTGCATCTTTCTGCCTTCTATTTTCAGCTGTGACTCTTAGATACAACATTTTTTCATAGGCCCACAACTTAAGGGTGTCAATTTCTATTCCATCTATTTTGTTTTCTTCTTTTTTTAATTAGTATTAACTTTTTCCTTTCAGACCTTTCTTTATTATTTCTCTCCCTCCTCATAATTCTAGCCTCCTAAATCACTATATATATATATATATATATTCCTCCATTTGTTTCCCAGTCCATTGTAGGAACTCCATTTTTTCCCCTAGTACTCTACACTGCCTACACAAGTTAAATATTCATCTCATTAAGTCTCATTGTGCCCCTCCTCTAACTTTTATCAATATTACTATTATCCTTCTCCATTCCTTACATCTTTTGATTACTCTGGCCCTAACCATTTGCCTTCAAGGGAACATAGAAAGAAGTAAGGAAATAAAATAAGAAGAAAAACTGCCAAAGAGAAAACTTAACTCACAAGCAGAACCAACAGCTAAATAAAACTCTAGAGCATAGAGAAAAGCTCATCAACTGAACAAACCCATCAAGATAATATGATGACCAGAGGGCCACAAAAAAATACAAATGACTCTGAGAAACAGGAAAACATGGACCAGTCCAATGAACAAAATAAAAACCAGGAAGTGATGCAGTACACCAAACAACTAATCAAAGCTATCCAAACAAATATCATGGACCAAATTAAATAACTGAAGGAAGAGATTAAGGATATAAAGAAGACACTGGGAGAACATATTGAAGAAATAGTAAACATGCCTAAAAAGATAACGGATATGATGGTGAACAATGGCACAATCCAAGAAATCAAAAAGACGCTGGATTCACATAACAGCAGATTTGAACAGGCAGAGGAAAGAATTAGTGATTTGGAAGACAATACAGCTGAAATCAAAGAGAGTAGAACAGATAGACAAAAAGATAGAAAAAATCCAGCATGGACTCAGGGAATTAACTGATAACACAAAACGCACAAACTTACGCATTATGGGCATTCCAGAAGGAGAAGAGCAGGGAAAGGGAACAGAAAGAGTGTTGAAGGAAATAATGGCTGAAACATCCCAACCCTATTGAGAGAGATGGATGTGCAGATCCAGGAAGCACAGCACACCCCAAATAGTATAAATACCAACAGGCCAACTCCAAGACATATACTTGTCAAAATGTCCAATGCTCAAGACAAAGGGAAAATACTCAAGTCAGCAAGGGAAAAGAGAACCATCACATACAAGGGAAGCACAATAAGATTAAGTGATGATTTCTCAGCTGAAACCATGGAGGCAAGAAGACAGTGGTATGACATAGTCAAAATATTAAAAGAAAAAAACTTCCAGCCACGAATCCTCTATCAAACAAATCTGGCATTCAAAAATGATGGAGAGTTCAAAATATTCACAGATAAACAGAAATTAAGAGAGTATGTAAAGGATTGGGGCAAGATGGCATTGGTGTAGGAGGGCGCACACTGCAAGCTCCCAGAGCAAGGCGGATTGGGGACGGGGTCCTGCCCGGGGGTCTGTGCTGTGCACGCGTGGAGTGAGAAGCTTGGGACATCTATCTGTGCGGATCGGCGGCGTGGACCGAACGGTGGAGATTCGTGAGTTTTGAGGCTGCCGGTGGAGGTTGGCACAGGCGGCTGAGCCCCGCGGTTACGGAAATAAAAAATAAAACGGCCATTTGGAGCCGCGGGCGGGGGCGAAAAAGTTTTATTTTCTGGGGAGCTGGCTGCCTGGCGCCCCTTGGACCTTGTGTGAGCAGAGCAAACAAGCTAGTCAGCACCCGGTGAACCGGAGGGGGGATTTTGGTCAGGCAAAGCAGCTGATCTCCCTAGCCACCCAGGGATAAGACCGGGCCGCTGCGGAGCCAGGAGGAAGGGACACTTCCCAAAGAAGGGAGGGTTCGGTTGGAAGACAG
>JAKSZT010034657.1:486337-510221 GCA_026826555.1 Tolypeutes matacus | reverse complement strand
TCACCCTCAGTTTTTTAACAAGAAAGTGAAATTTTAAATTTCATCTTAGTGAAACTGTTGTTGGTCTGCAGGAGCTTTTGTGATTTCACAATTCAGTGAAAGCTGGTGGTCCATCCTCCACATCTGCTTAGGCAGCTATATTTTTCCATCTTGTATTATCTCATGTTTTTGGTTTTATGCACTATCTAAACACTGAGTTAGCTGAAGATAGAAAATGTGTATTTTTATTGAAAGTAAATTTTACAAATAGGAGACACAGAGTATAAGATTAGTACATAGTTATTCAGTAAAATAATCAGTGAATTGAGCTTTTGTTATTTGGTCTGACAAAGTGTTTCTATTGGAAAGAAATAAAAAATATAACAATATTTCTATAACTACACAATCATAATCATTTAAAAATGAAGAGTAACATGTTATATCTTCAAAAGATATACATTAATGCACATTAAATTTAGCCTATATAATATAAATGAAAACTTGGTAATAGTGTCTGAAGGTGATCCCAACAAATAACAGACTTGTTCCCATATATATTCAAAATCATTTCCCATTAAAATTTAAGTGCTTGAGCACATTTTATTTAAAATTTAATATTATTTTTATTTACCCATGTTTAACTTTCCAATTACAGAAGAGCCTAATCATCACTAAATTTATGATTATTTGGAAAAGTAATTTAATTTTATTTGAGGTCAGGAAATTGATGTGTGTTGAATTTTTGGTTACTTTAAAAACTAATATATCCTGTTTTTATAAATAGCACATATGCATGATAGAAAATTCAAGCAGAAAATGTGTTTAGAAAGTAAAATGCCAAAATAAGTCTATTGTTCCTCTACACCACTTCTCACCCTTCTTTACTTTTACTTCATAAAATTTTTCATGATTTCTTGGCTCATAAAATGAATAGCATACTTACTGCAAAGTATATATAATTGTTTCTTCAAACAAATGGAATTACTATTTTCTGACAAGTTTTGATTTTTTCCTTGGAAAGATTTAAATAAGAAATGCTGAAATTAATTGGGAGATGTTATTATTCTATCCTTAACGGCACTATTACTATTTCTGGTTTTTTTTCCTTAAATAGCAGCACCTCTGTCTTGTGTGAAAGTAAAATAAAGTCTTCTAAGTGATGGTCTGTAAATAATTGAACTTTTAAAAAGAAAATTATTATATTAAGCAAAAATGGTTAGATAACATTATTTAATGAGCAACTTTGTTAAATGGGTGAATAAAGAGATTGGAGCAAAAATCTGCAACATTAATTCTCAAGTTCCCAAATGTTCAATTTTCTTGAAAGTATTATATATCATATATTAATATATTGAAAAATAATTGTGAATATGAGAAATTAAAGGCACTTTATATACAAGACATAGTCATAATTTGATACAGTAAATATTTTGCATTTTATATTAAGTAATTATTTAACATTATAACCACACTTATAAAATTGACTTTTTTTTTCTAAATAAAGATTATGAGAAATAAGTCAATAACTTCCTAGGTGTAAAACACCTTCCTAGGTGTAAAAACATCTCACTAGATTCTACTTGAGGGTACATGATCAATGTGTATCATGAAGAAATGATAATAGATTTTCCCTAAAGTTTGCCCTTGAATGTTCAGATTTCCTAAGTAAAACTTTTAGTCTTGGCATGTAAATTGCAGAATTTGTTCATGTGGAAGGAAATATATGTTATTAACAAACCTATATTTGGTTGCAAACATAATTAAATGCCAGAATTTGTCCTTATATTTAGAAAAATAAAAGCGATATTTTCATTAATAATATATTTCTGAGCAAAAGTTTCTTTAACTGTTTTTTTTTTTAACCAAATGATTCTAGGAATAGAAAAATCCTTATGCAGTGCAATCTCCACTATGTTGTGGAAGTCCTTGGTGTGAATGTAAGCACATGGGTATGTGAACTGTACATGTTGAAGTCAGCTTTTTTCATATTCACAAACAGCCAACAATTTAAGGAAGATCCAGAGTTAGGAGTGTGTGGCTAGCATTAGCCTTACAGGGGACATTAACCAGGAATTAACTTCTATTTTTTGTGACTTACACCTTTACATATGGTCAAAGGAAAACACACCGTATATGAAGCTTCTCTCTGTAGCAAATAGTTACTTCAAATTTCTACTATATAGAGAAAAATAAAATGAATTCATTAAGCAAAATTACCACTGTTAGATGTTGGAGCTTAAGATAATTCAAAGTATAACTTATTTAGTACATTAATATAAAAGAAATTTTACAGTTAAAATTTCTTAGTAAATAGGTTTTTAAATTGTCTTTAAAAATATTGCTAAGAAGGTTTCCTTAATCTTTCTTCTTAACCAGTAACTCTTAAACTACAGGAATTGTAAAAGCTCTTCTAGTGTGCAGTTATTCCCCCTGTTTTCTGAGGTCCTCCTTGACTAGTAGGGCTCAGAGACCCAATTGTCTAGGAAATATAAATCAAGGTATAGTGTCAGAAACATGCTTTAGATAGAGTAGAAATTTACATAGAAAGGTATTAGACACCTGTATGTGGATATGGATAATTTTTAGGACCCAAACAATTTCTATGCATTTCTTTACCCAATCAATCTAATATTAACAAAAAATACATATTTTCCCTTACCTAATTTATATTTGGTTTACATTCCATAAAGTGTAAATTTTCATGCCATATCTCCACAATCATCTAATTTTTTCTTTTGGCTTAGAAAATCCACAGTTTAGCAAAGGGTTTTCTTGCTTGTTCAGTTTCAGAGATTTCATTACCAATATGAGGTTTCAAAAAGATGAATGTAAAATGATCCAGCCAACAAAAATGCATCAGCAAAGAAAAACTAACTCCTCACTTATATAGCGAGTTCACATTGGATTTTGTTCTTTAATTTATACCATGCCCCCTTTCCCCCTTGGAAAAGCAACAGTTAGGACTCTGGAGGGAATATGTTTCTCTTCTTGAATAAACCCCATCACAACTAACCTAATATTAACCTCTCATTTTTATAACTTATCAACATAATAAGTTGAAAAATAATCTTAATTTTTTCAGGAGTGACAATTTTGTTTCTTCTCATGCTCTAGAGTAAGATACAAGAAAGGTTTCCCAGGTATTGTTTTGCCTGACAAAAATAAACAATGAATTTATGTTATTAGGATATTTTTTCTATAACAAGAAAACAACATTCTGGTAAAATATGATTATACAATCAACTTGCGGTAAATTTGCATTTTTCATGATAGGTAAACACCCTTTTAATATATTATTACACAGTTTTATATTGTTAGATTAAGGTTGACATTCTTCCTTGGCTATGAGAATTATGTTATTTTGTTGGAGAATATCCTGATCTTATCAGATTTGTTCTAAAAAATTTTAAGTTGAAATGTCAGGATTTCTGCAATATACTTTCAAATGTTTAAAAAATTTTTAGATTTTAAAAACATTAGAAATTATATATATGCCCAGATATATATATATATATATATATGTTAATTACATTTGATAAAAGAATATGCACTTTTTTAAACAATTGAAAGAATCTATATCTGCAAATTTAAAACTACATATGTGTAGATAAAATAATGTTAGCAATTAATAAGTTCATTTGAAAGTTATATAGGTGTTCATTATTGCATTTCAATTATTCTATATCTTTGTAAATTTTCTAAATAAAGTGTTGGATAAAATAAAATATAACCATCAAAGTAATGATCTTGGGAAAACTATGTCTTATAGTCTACCCCCAAGCCCTCATCTCTAATCAATTTCTTTATTACTGTGGAAAGCACAGAAACTCAACCACACGCTCTGAGCCTTTGGGAAAATATTCTCTATTCACATTTAACCATAGATGTTTGTCCATATATTCTTTTTGAGTTTATTACTGTCCTTTGTTTATCTCTGTGATCATTAGAACATTTGTAATTTTTTTAGCTACTTACAAGTATTTTTTGTTCTTTAATGAAATAATTTTTAATCACTATTTTTGCATACCACCTCTACTCTTCAAGGTTTGGACAATAGAGATGAATGCTCTACTATGAAATATGGGACAATGCTTGCATGTTTCCACCTAATTGTGTTCAAATCTTCTCCTCTTCACTTCTGGAATGTGGTTGTTTAGTGTATTGATTTGGAATAATTTTACTCTTGAATAAAAGAAAATTGCCCAAAATGTTGCTATTGCAAAATAGGCTTTAATTTTCTGCCCCACTAAAGCATTGCAGAAATGAAATGCCAGCTCCAAACACCACAAGACAACCAGGCTTCTTTAATTTTATCTTCAGTGACTCAAGCCCATGGCTCTGATTCCCCAAGTATAGAAATGAGCACTGCAGCACCAACCATTACATCATGATCAAGACACCTGGAAAGGCTGAAGGCAGTGGGGCCTAATTGATCTCTTTGCAAGAGTTTTTCCTGAAATTAGCTCCAAAAAATTCCACTTACTCAATATTTGAAAAAGTTGAGTTAAATGGCTGCATCCACCCTCACCCACTCCTTCTAGGAAAACATGGAAGTATTGTTTGTTTATATTTGGGACAAATCTTAGGAAGGCAACTAGCAGTATGAGGCACTGCATATTTGTCACTTCATATTTTCATTAATGTTACGTATAAAATAGCATATTATAAAAATAATGATGATGATAGACAACCCCATCCTAAAAAACAAAGTAATTACAACTGCAAGTAAATTGTTTTTTACCATCTACTCCATAAGGTCTAAGCCCCCTCTCCATATAAAGAGCAGGCATAACCCTCCCAAAATCCTCAAGGTTGAGGAATGAACAAGCATAGAGAATGTATGGACCGAAGTAGACATTATTATTCTAATAATGGAAGAACCAGTAACATTGATATAAAGACAGTAATTATCAGAAGCTCTGAGGGAAAGGGGAGGGAATAATAGGTAGAACGTAAGACATATTTAGTGCATTGTGTAAACTACAATGTAAACCATAAACTTTGGTTAGCAGCAATGCTTCAATATTTATTCATCAGTTATAACAAATGTGCCACACTATTGTAAGATGTTATTAATGACAGAAGATGTGGGGGGGGAGAGAATATATTGGACTACCTTATACTTTTGCTGTAACTTTTCTATAACCAAAACATCTTTAAAAATAAAGTTTATTATATATAAAAAAGAAAAGGTTTAAAAAGCAGGAACTACTTGCAATAAATACAGATCACAAGAAAAAATGATTTTTTTCCTTTGAAATCAGATCGAAAAAATTCCATTCATTCTATATTCAAAAAAGTAGAATTAAATGGCTGCATCCACACTCACCCAATCATTCCAGGAAGGCCTAGAAGCATTGCATTTATTTGAGAGAACTCTTAGGAAGGGAATTAGCAGTGCTAGGCACTGCATATATTGTCTGTTCTTATTTTTGTTAATATTACACATAAAATATCATATTATAAACATTAAATATCCTTAAGGTATATGAATTTACGTTAAAGTATTGCACATCATCAGACTTATTTAAGCTCTTTTCCACCTCTGAATTTTCATCTGATGTTTGGTAAATTACTAATTATCTAAACATCTATTTTTCTCCTTTTGTGTTTGAATAGTGGTAGGGACCTTCCATCCAAAATCATCTGCACACATTACCTCCAGTCTAGAGGATACAATTTCCAGCATCCCAGGTAGCTAAATGAAACAATACGATCGCTTTCAGGCCAATGAAATTTTAGTGGATGTGATATATGATCTGAGTCATAATCATATGAGGAAGGTGATTGATCTCTACATTCTTTTTCACTTTAGTCAGGCAAGAGTCATATTTTGTAATTTTTTTCCATCATGGTACATATGTTCAAGATCAATAACCCTGGAAATCAGACATCAATGAGACAGAGGAACCTGGATATATGGAAAAGAGATTCCTTCTTTGTGGACTGCCTGACAATTAAGCCTGTTTATGAGAGTCAGTCAGTCAATCAATCAAAATGAAAAAGAACACTCTTTCCTAGGAGAGTTACCTGAGTCCCTTCTAAAGAGGCTGGATCATTTCCTAATACAGTTATTATACCAGACTGTCAAAATTCATAACTTTATATTTACATACTTTAAAATTTTAATGATCAGTCAAATTTATTAAAATTTTTATCCATTCATCTTTTGACACTTGGGGTTGCTCTTTCTGACTTCCTCTACCCAAGAAGGGATTGTTAAAGCTCTAATCCCTGGTTTTAATAATAATATTTTTATCATTTAAATATTAAAAGTCCTATTGAAAAAAAATACATACAGAAATGATGATGAATATAGCTCATTTAATTTTCCCCAATTTTCTTTCTTTACTATTTAATTAACAATCTAAAATTAAATTACAATAAAGGACTTTTTTTGGCTGTATGTTCTGTGAATTGTGATTCATATATAGCTACTTGTATCCACCACCACAATTAGTAGGTAGAATACTTTGCAAATATTCCCCATTACTTCTCTTTTGTAATCACACTAATCTGCCACCCAAAACCTTGGTAAAGTGTATGCTCTTCTCCATCATGATAGTTCTGCCATTACAAGAAGGTCTTATAAATAGAATCATACTTTATGTGACCTTTTGACAGTTTAAAAGTTTCTGCACTCAAAATATTGCCTTTAAGAGTCACCCTTAAAAATGTTTTTTATATATCAATAGTTTATTCCTTTTTATTTCCGAGTACTATTATATTATAGGGTTGTTCTAATGTTTTTTAAATAAATTTTATTGAAGTATATCATTCATACATGAACATAACATAAATAAGGTGTACAGTAAAAGTTATGAATTTACAACAAACATGCATATCATCATACAAGGCTCCCATACGTCTCTCCACCACCAACATTTTGCATTGTTGTGAAATATTTGATACAATCTATGAAAGAGCATCATCAAAATATTATTATTAACTATAGTCCATATCTTACATTTGGTGTATTTTCACTCAACCCACCTAATTATTAACACCCTATATTATGATTATATATTTGTTTTTGCCCATGAGATAATGTTCTCATTTTTCTTCTGTTAACCATCTTCAGTCCATCTTCCACCACTGCATTCTCTGTGTTGTACAGCCCTATGTTCTATACAATCCCCTCAAAGCGTACCCACAGTGGATCTCATTTTCATCACAGTGCTGTGCTGTTAGCACCTCAGTCAATTTTAGATTATATTCATGACTCCAAAAGGAAAAAAAAGAGCATTCTTATATTTGTACTTTAATCACAATCTTCATCCACCACTGAAATCACTGTTATTTATTCCTTAGATTATTTTCTAGTTTCCTTTCAATTGACATTTACGTTCACAGACTACACCTTTCAGCAACAATCACTCATAAATGAACAGTGTTAGTTATATTCACAGTAATTTGTTACTGTCAACTCATTTCGACACTTTTTCAATTAACTTTATTTATAATGCTACATACATTAATCATCAGCTCACATTCTCAAGCAATATTAAATTTCCTAGTAATGTATACTCTAGAGTTTACCTCTGTGAATTTACTCATAGTATTTAGTTCCTATCAGTGACACCATACAATATTTGTCCTTTTGCATCTGACTTATTTCAAGCAACATAATATCATTTCAATTCATCCATGTTGTCATTTGCATCCTGATTTCATTTCTTCCAATAGATGAATAGTATTCCTTTATATATATATATCTAGCACATTTTGTTTATCCACTCATCCATTGATGAACACTTGGGCTGGTTTCATATTTTAGCAATTGTGAATAATGGTGCTATGAACATTGATGGGTAAATGTCAGAGTGTCCTTGCTTTCAGTTCCTCTCAATATAATCCTAGTAACAAAATTGCTGGATCATATAGCAGTTTTATATTCAGCTTCTTGTGATAAACTGTCTTCCACAGATACTGAGCCATTCTACATTCTCACCAACAGGGAAGGAGTGTTCCTGTTTCTCCACATCTTTCTGTGTGTGTGTGTTTTTTTTTTTAACAAATCAATTAATACATATTATTAAAGCATACAATTCATCCAAAGTGTACAATCAATGGTATTTGGTATAATCACATAGGATTCATCATTTTATCATTTCAATCATTATTAGAGAATTTTCATTATTTCAATAATAATAATAAACAAAAAGCAGAAAAAGAAGACAATTCTTCACCTCTCTATCTCTCCATGTTTCCCCTGCTATACAAAACTGCCATTTCTGGCTATTCTTGCACAGTCTAAGCCTCATATATTAAATGGTTTATTGAGATATATCCATATACCATATAATCTACCCAAAGTGTAAATCAATGGCTTTTAGTATAATCACAATGCTGTATACTCATCACTACAATAAATTCTAGAATAATTTCATTTTTCCAAAAAGAAAAACTCCATACCACTTAGCATTCTTTCCCCAACCTTACATAAAAACTAATTTAATTTCACCTTTATAAATTGATTTATATTTACATTTTCTATAAATGGAATCATACAATATGTAGCACTTTGTGTCTGGTTTCTTTCACTTAGCATAAAGTTTTTTGTCTGATATTAATATTTTGTAGTATTAACATACATTTGTTCAGCATCAAAGAAAGATGATCTCATATATGCAATTTTATCCATATTCATATTTCATGTGCAGTTTTACTATGCTATGCAGTTCCATGCCACATTTTTTAGCTTTCCTTTTAGTAATACACATGGCCTTAGACTTTCCTGTTGAACAACTTTTATACCCACATAATAGTATTAATGTCTTTTAAAGTGTTTTTAATCAAGAAAAGATTCTAGATTTTGTTAAATGACTAGTTACAAACATGATGTTGGGCTTTCAAGATTTCTTTTCATTTCCAAAAATTAACACACATCCTTTTACCAATTCTGCACAAGTTAACCCTCAGCTTTCCATTCTCTAAACTCATTGTATTTTCTGATGACCCATATTCAAGTAAGTAACTCCATGAGATTACACAATATATTTAGTTCATAGCACAATCATACAGAATTTGCCCTTTTGTGTCTGGCTTGCTTCATTCAACATAAAGTCCTCCAAGTTCAGGAATGTTGTCATATGCTTCATGACTTCATTTCTACTTTCACCTGCATAATATTCCATTTTATGAATGCATCACAGTTTTTTTAAATCCATTCATCAGTTATTGGACACCTGGCTTGTTTCCTATGTTTGGAAAATATGAATAACACCGCAATAAACATGTCTGTGTCACTGCTATCAGTTTGCCTGGTTATATATCCAGTATTTCTATTGCTGGATCACCTGGCAAATCTACATCCAACTTCATTAGGAACTGCCAAACAGTCTTCCACAGTGGCTGTACTATTCTACTTTCCCAACAACATGAATAAGTGTCCCTACCTCTCCACATCCTCTCCAACACTTGCAGTTCTCTGTCATTTTAATAGTCGCCATTCTGATAGGAGTGAAATGGTATCTCATAGTTTTGATTTGCATTTCCCTAATAGCTAGTGAAGCTGAACATATTTTCATGTGTTTCTTTGCCATTTGTATTTCTTCTTTGGAAAAATACTCTATTCATGTCTTTTGTCCATTTTTAAAATTGGGTCATTTCTCTTTTTATTGTTGAGTTGTAGCATCTCTTTATATATCATGGGTATTAAACCCTTATCAGATATGTTATTTCCAAATATTTTCTCCCATTAAGTCGGCTGCCCTTTCACCATTTTGACAAAGTCCTGTGAGTTGCAGATGTGCTTAATTTTAAGGAGGTCTCATTTATCTATTTTTTCTTTTGTTTCATGTGCTTTGGGTATAAGGTCCAAGAAACTACCACATACCTCAAGGTCTTTAAGATGCTTTTCTATATTTTCTTCCAGTAGTTTTATGGTCCTGGTTTTTTATTTAGATATTTGATACATTTTGAGTTGATTCTTGTAGAGGGATTGAGATACAGGTCCTCTTTTATTCCTTTGGACATGGATGTCCAGGTCTTCCAGGACTATTTATTGAAGAGACTGTTTTGTCCCGTCAACATCGACTTGGTAGGTTTGTCAAAAAATAGTTGGCTTTTGAGATGAGCATTTATTTCTGGACTCTCAATTATTTCACTGATTGATGTGTCTGTCTTTATTCCAGTACCATGTTGTTTTGACCACTGTAGCTTTGTAATATGTTTCATGGTCAGGCAGTGAAATTCCTCCCACATCACTTTTCTTTTTTAAAATGTTTTTGGCTATTCAGGTGCACTTTTCCTTCCAGATATATTTGGTAATTTTCTTTTCTATTTCTGTAAAGTACACTGGTGGAATTTTGATTGGTATTAAATTGAATCAATAAATCAGTGTGGGTAGTATTGACATCTTCACAATATTTATTCTTCCAATCCATGAGCATGGAATGTCTTTCCACTTGTTTAGATCTTCAATGACTTCTTTTAGCATTGTTTTGTAATTTTCTGCATACAGGTCCTGTTCTGCTTTGGTTAAATTGATTCCTAAGTATTTGAGTCTTTTTGTTGCTATTATAAATGAATTTTTTCCCCTGATTTCCTCCTCAGATTGTGCAATACTAAATTACAGAAACATTGTTGATTTTTGTGTTGTTCTTGTATACTTCCACTTTGTTGAACTCATTCATTAGCTCAAGTATCTTATTCATAGACATTTCAGAGTTTTCTAAATATAGGATCATGTTGTTCACAAATAGTGAGAGTTTTACTTCCTCTTTTCCTATTTGGATGCTTTTTTTTTTTTTTTTTTTTTTTGTCTAATTGTTCTAGCTAGGACTTCTAGCACAATGTAGCATAACAATGATAACTGTGGACATCCATGTCTTGTGCAAAATCTTAGAGGGAAAGCTTCCAACCTATCCCCATTGAGTACGATATTGGCTGTGGGTTTTTCATACATGGCTTTTATCACATTGAGGAATTTTCATTCAATTTCTTTCATTTGAAATGTTTTTATCAAGAAAGGATGCTGGATTTTGTGAAATGCCTTTTTCTACATGAATTGAGATGATGATAAGTTTTCTTTTCTTCAATTTGTTAATGTTGTGAATTATATTGATTGATTTTCTTATGCTGAATCACCCTTGCATACAGGAATAAATCCCACTTGCTTGTGATCTATAAGTCTTTTGCTATGCAATTGAGTTCTATTTGCACATATTTTGTTGAGAATTTTTGCATCTATGTTCATTAGAGAGATTGGTCTGTAATTTTCTTGTAGTGTCTTTATCTGGCTTTGGTATTAGGGTGATGTTGGCTTCATAAAATATGTTGAATAATTTTCTCTCCTCTTCAATTTTTTGGAAGACTTTAAACAGGATTGGTGTTAATTCTTCTCAAAATTCTTGGTAGAATTCACCTGTGTAGCCATCTAGTCCTGCACTTTTCTTTGATGGGAGATTTATATATATATATAAATTTAATTTTTAAATTTCCCTGTTCTTTGCTTAGATTTTATCTTCTGATTTTTTAATAGGAATTTATTAGCTTATAATTTTTTAAAAATTGATTTTATTTTTTCTTTTTGTGTACAGTTCTATGAATCCCTCCCGCCTCCCTCCCCCACTAGCTGTCTGTGTCCATTATCTTGGTAATCGATCTTCTGTGTCTGTTTCTTGCCTTCTCTTCTCATTTTTCTCCTCCAGGCTTCACCGGGATTTGATCCTAGGGACCTCTGATGTGGGAAAGAGGCACGTTATCACTTGAGCCATCTCAGTTCCTGGTTTCTGGCACATCTTTCCTAGGCTCTCCCCTGTATCTTTCTTTTGTTGTGTCATCATCTTACTGTGTGGCTTGGCTTGCCACATAGGCCTGGCTTGCTGCACATCTGCATGGGCCTGTGGCTCACCTGCTTGCCTTTTTTTATTTTACCAGGAGGTCCTGGGGATCAAACCTGGGTCCTTCCATATGGCAGATGGATGCCCAACCACATCTGCTTCCCTGATGGGAGATGTTTAATGACAGATTCAATCTTTTTAAACGTGATTGGTTTGTTAAGTTCTTGTATTTCTTGTAGTGTCAATGTAGGTTGTGTATGCATTTCTAGGAATTTGTCCATTTCATCTAGAATGTCTAGTTTGTTGGTATACAGTTTCTCATAATATCCTCTTATGATCCTTTTTATTTCTTTGGGGTCAGTCATAACTTCACTCTTCCATTGCTGATTTTATTTATTTGCATCTTCTGTCTCTCTCTCTCTCTCTCTTTTTTTCACTTATCTAGCCAGGGTTTTGTCAATTTTATTAAACCTCTCAAAGAACCAACTTTTTGTTTTGTTGATTTTCTCTCTTTTTTTTCCTCAATTTCATTTACTTCTGCTCTAATTTTTAGTATTTCTTTCTTTCTGCTTCTGTTGGGAATGTTTTGCTCTTCTTTTTCCAGTTTCTCCAGTTGTTCAGTTAGATCTTCAATGATTTCTGTGTCTGTTTATTAGCTCTTCTTTCATATTATAGGTGTTTAGGGCTATAAATTTCCCTTTCAAGACTGCCTTCATGATAAGTTTTAATAAGCTGTGTTCCCATTTACATTTTTCTCAATATATTTACTGATTTCATTTGCAAATTCTTCGACTCATTGATTATTTAGGAGTGTGCTGTTTAGCCTCCATATATTTGCAAATTTGCCACTTTCCTGTTTATCATTGATGTCCAGTTTCCCTCCATTATGATCTGAGAAGGGGCTTTGTATAATTTCAGACTTTTTATATTTATTGCGAGCTGCACTGTGACCTAACATGTAGTCTATCCTGGAGAAAGATCCACAAGCACTTGAGAATAATGTATAACCCACTGAATTTGGGTACAACATTCTGTATACGTCTGTTAGGTCTAGCTTATTTATCATATTGTTCAAGTTCTTATTTCCTTGTTGATCTTCTGTATAGTTGTTTTACCTAATGATGTGAGTGTTGTGTTGAAGTTTCCGACTATTATTGTAGAGATGCTTATTTCTCCCTTCAGTTTTGCCAGAGTTTGCCTCATGTATTTTGGGGTATCTTGATTAGATGCATAGATATGAATGACTGTTCTTTCTTCCTGGTGGGTTTTCCCTTTTATTAATATATAATCACCGTCTGTATCTCATAACATTTTTTGCATTTAAAGTCTATTTTGTATGATATTAGTGTAGCTACTCCTGCTCAGTTTCTTTACAATTTGTGTGCAGTATCATTTTCCAACCTTTCACTCTTCAGCTAGTTTGTATCACTGGGTTTAAGGTGAGTACCTTGTGAGCAGCATATGGATGGCTCATTATTTTTATCCACTCTGTCAGCCTGTATCTTTTGATTGAGGAGTTTAATCCATTCACATTCAACAATATAACTGTAAGTGCATTATTTACTTCCATCATTTTATTCTTTGGTTTTCATATGTCATATCTTGATTTTGTTTGGGTCTTTACTCATTTGGTTGCTCTTTCTGCTATTCTTTCTACTATACTCACTTTCAAGACTCTCACTCCTGTCTTTTACTTTCAGGTTGTATGGTTTCTTTTAATATTTCCTGCAATGGTGGATTCTTTTTTTTACAAACTCTCTTAGATTCTGTTTGTTTGTGAATATTTTAAGTTGCCCTCATATTTGACAGTCAATTTTGCTGGATAGAGAATTCTTGGCTGGTAGTTCTTTTCTTTAAGTATCCTAATTGTTTCAAAACATTGTCTTCTTGCAGTCATGTTTCTGAAGAGAAATCCTCACTAAGTCTTACTGGGCATCCCTTTTATGTTATAGTTTGCTTTTCCTTGCTGCTTTCAGAATTCTCTCTTCATCCTTGATGTTTGAAATTCTATGTAGTATATGTCCTGGAATACATCTATTAACATTTATTCTGACTGGGGTACACTCCACTTCTTGTTAGTTTAAGATCATTTCTTTCATAAGAGTTGGGAAATTTTCAGCTATTATTTCCTCAAATACTCTTTCTGCCAATTTTCCCATATCTTATATTCTGGAACTCCCATGAAACATACGTTGTTGTGCTTTGTATTATCATTCAACTCCCTGTACACCTGCTCTACTTTTTCCATTATTTTCTCTCTTTGTTGTTTACTCTCTTCAATTTCAGCTGTTCTGTCTTCTGAATCACTTATTCTTTCTTCTGTCTTGTCCCTTGTTGTATGCCTACAATGTGTTTTGATCTCACCTATTGTGTCTATCATTCCCTTAAGCTCTGTCACTTATTTATTCAGGTTTTCAAATTCTTATTTGTGCTTGTTCAGTGTCTTCTTGATGTTCTTGATCTCTTTAGCCATATTACATTTGAACTAATTAATTTCATTTTGGAAATTTGTGTGTATCCCATTGATTAGTTGTCTCAAATCCTGCATCTCTTCTGCGGCTTTGCTATATTCTTTTTCTTGGGCCATTTCTTCCAATTTCTTAGTATGGCTTATAATTTTTTACTGATGTCTAGGCATCGGATTAGGTGATGAGTTTATTCAGATGCCCAATTTCTCTCTTTTTCATATGCTTTTAGTGACAGCAGACTTGTGTTACTGCTATTCTTTAATTCTTGGGTCAACCTGTTCTGGGTCTTTAGGATTTTCCTGGTTAGTTGCTCAAATCTGGGCCCTAGACCAATTAATTGGTTATTGACCTACTTCCTAGGGTCTTGAGGAGGGGGACTGTAAAGGTCAACAAAAACCTCTCTTACTCATTTACATTTTTATTTCCTCATGTGCATTTATTTGTTCTACAAGCAGATGATGCTCTTTGGCAGGCCTCTCAGTTCAATGCCTGGTCAGAATGTCTTTTCTGCAAGATGAACCAGATCAGTGTGGCAGAGATTCCTGCCTGGATGCTAAGAGCCTCGTAACACAAACTTTCTCAGAGGCAGTTCTCCAACATTTGATAGCAGCCCCCTCCCTTTTCCTGGGTGGGAAGTAATTCCACTCCCCCTCTGCATCCTCAAAAACTAGTCCTGGTCAGTAAAGAGTGAGATTGGGATGGTCGTATCTCTTTAGTTCCTTGCTGATTACCAAGACAAACAATGGTGTGACCCCACCTTGCCTGGAAAGGTTCATGGGACACCACAGACCAAATTTGTGGCCAACAGAGTCAGCCTTCAGCTCTACCCCTCACTCTCCCCTTTCCTGGGGAGGTGTATCCTAGAGGCCCCCTTTGTCTATAGCTGCCAGCTCCAAGTCCTAGAATTCAAACATGTCTATAGTGTGGGGGAGGGTGATGGCATTTGCAGCTGTAGCTTTTAACTCACAGTTTTGCCATTGTGATTCTTTTCCTTTGTCCTTTCCCTGGGCAGTGTCCTGGCTTCCTCTGGGAAACCCTAGAAGATTCTTTTACAGGCCGTATCTGCCAGTAGTTTATTTTTCTGGGAAAAAAGAAAGTCCTGTATCTTTCTAACCTGCCATCTTCCTGGAAGTCTCTGTTTTTAAAATTATGATCATTTTATAAGATGTGAAGTGGTACTAAATTGGAGTTTTGATCTGCATTTCCCTAGTAGCTATTTGTATTGATCATTGTTCATGTGCTTTTTGGCCATTTGTATTTCCTATTTGATAAATGTCTATACAAATCTTTTACCCATTTATTAATTAGGCTGCTTATATTTTCAACTTTCAGTTTTATGAACTCTTTATATAACATGGATATCAAACCCTCCTCAGACATGTGATTTCCAAATACATTCTGCCGTTGAGTAGGCTGCCTTTTTACTTTCTTGACAAAGCCTTCTGAAGAAAAATAGTTTATTTTCAGGAAGTCACATTTATCTATTTTTTCTTTTGTTGCTCATGCTTTTGGTGTAAAGTTTAAGAAAGTTTCATCCACCACAAGTTTTTTTTTTAACAAATCAGTTTTTTTGATATATTAATGAAACATAAATCCATACAAAGTGTATGGTATTTGGTGCAATCACATATTTGTGCATTCATCATTTCAATCATTCTTAGAGCACTTTCTTTATTCCAATAACAATAGTAAACAAAAAACAACAAAACAAACAAAATTCATCACTTCTCAATATCTCTATGCTTCCCCTGCTGTACATAGATGCTCTTCTTTTTCCTTCTTTCCATTTATATTTTGTGAAAACTGTCTTACATATGCAATATCACCTATATTCATGGTTTATATCAGGTTTTCCTATCATATACAGTATCATATTACAGTTCTTAGTTTTCCTTCTAGTAATATGCATGACCTTAGACTTTCCCTTTCAACCACTGTTATATTCATATAATAGCACTGTTAGTTACAAAAGCCTAATAGGCTTTATCTATTTCTATTCATTTCCAAAGATTTACAAAAAACTTTTATTACCAAGTCAGCAGATTGAATATCAGCTTTCCATTCTCTACCTTCCTTCTAATTTCTGGTGACCCATACTTTAATTTTTTTTTATTTTATTTCTTTTTGAGTTCTGTGATTGTTTATTTTTTTGTTTTGTTTTGTTTTGGTTTTTTTATTTTTAGTTTTTTAAAATATATTTTTTATTTATTTTTACAAGATACTTAGATTACATAAAATGCTACATTAAAAAATATAAGGAATTCCCATATGCCCTACTGTCCCTACTTCCCACTTTCCCCCATATTAACAACCTCTTTCATTACTGTCGTACGTTCATTGCAATTGATGAACACATTTTGGAGTATTGCCACTAAG
Source organism: Tolypeutes matacus (assembly GCA_026826555.1). Lineage (NCBI taxonomy): Eukaryota > Metazoa > Chordata > Mammalia > Cingulata > Chlamyphoridae > Tolypeutes > Tolypeutes matacus. Next base: position 493,612 of record JAKSZT010034657.1, on the reverse strand, counting down.
GATGGATTATACTCTACATTGTAGTTTATATATATATATATATTTTAAAAGATGCTTAGATTAGGTAAATGTTACACAAAAATTACAGGGATTTCCATGTTCCCCACCTGCCATACCACCCATAACATCCCACATAAACATCTTTCGTTAGTGTGGCATATCACCTGCAATGGATATACACATCCTGGGACTTTGCCACTAAGCATGGACCATAGTTCACATTGTAGACCACACTCTCTCCCACACAGTTCTGCATGCTATATGCTAATGTAAAATGCCCTATATCTGTCATTGTAATGTCACTCAACATAATTCCCAAGTCCTGAAAAAGCACCTGTATTACAACTGCTTTTCCCTTCCCTGCCCCAAAAGTGTCCAGTGGCCACTGGCTCCACCTCACCGTTGCAATTTCTTCCATTGCTTGAATCATATTATGTCTACAACTGAATACCATTAAGTCCACTCTAGTCTATAGCTCTTACCCCAATCCTGAGGAGTTTGGGATGGTGATGAACACTCCACCTCCAAGTGAGAGGGGGCTTATATCCCATGGATACGATGGGTGGGATTAGCCTGCCTGCAGCTGCAGGCTCTCTCCATTCCCTGGGGTGCCCGTTGTCCATCATCATCTCTTCACCAGGTGACTTGGGCATACTCTTATCTTTAACTCCCTGAGTTTACATAATATGTTTGTAAATATAATAGAGCAATTATACAATATTTGTCTTTTCTGTCTGGCTTGCTTCATTCAATATAATGTCCTCCGGTTTCACTGATGTTAATCATACGCATTACAACTTCATTTATTCTTACCACCGCATAATATTCCATTGAGTGTATACACCACAATTTGTTTATCCATTCATCAGTTGATGGACACGTAGGTTGTTTCCAACTTTTGGCAACTATGAAAAATGTTGCTCGGAACATCAGTGTGCAGATGTCTGTTCGTGTCTCTGGTTTCAGTTCTTCTGGATATAAACCTAGTAATGGCATTGCCAGGTCACATGGCAAGTCTATATTCCACTTCCTTAGGAACTGCCAAAGAGTCCTCCACAGTGGTTGTACCATTTACATTCCCAGAAAGAGTGAATAAGTGTTCCTATCTCTCTACATACTCTCCAACATTTACAGTTTTCTGACTTTTTAATAGAGGCCCATCTAATAGGTATGGAATGATATGCCATTGTAGTTTTGATTTGCATTTTTCTAATCACTAGTGGTGTTGAACATTTTTTCATGTGTTTCTTTGACATTTTTATTTCTTCTTTGGACAATTTTCTTTCAAGTCTTTTGGCCATTTTTTAGTTGGGTACTTTGTCTTTTTATCGTTGAAATGTATGATCTCTTTACATATCATGGATATTAAGCCTTTTTCAGATATGCAATTGCCAAATATTTTCTACCATTGAGTCAGCTTCTTTTCCACCCTTTGGAAAAGTCTTTTGAGGTGCAAATGTGTTGAATTTCGAGAAGGTCCCACTCATCTATTTTTTTCTTTTGTTGCTTGTGCTTTTTGTGTAGTGTTTAAGAAACTACCACTTACAAGATCTTGAAAAGGTTTTCCTACATTTTCTTCTAGGAGTTTTAGGGATTTTGCTTTTATATTTATGTTCTGGATCCATTTTGAGTTAATTTTGAATAACATGTAAGATAGGGGGTTTTCTTTCTTTCTTTTGGATATGGATATCCTGTTCTCCCAACACCATTCATTGAATATACTGTTCTGGCCCAGCTGGGAGATTTTTTATCACTTTGTCAAAAATCACTTGACTGTAGATGTGAAGGTATATTTTTGAGCCCTCAAATGGTCAATGTGTTGGTCTTTATGCCAGTATCATGCTGTTTTTACCACTGTAGTAAAAGGCTTTAAAGTCCTTCAGAGATAATCCTACAACTTCGTCCTTGTTTTTAATTTTTATTTTTTGGCTATTTGGGAACCCTTACCCTTCTAAATAAATTTGATAATTGTTTTTTCCAATTTGGAAAAAGGCTGTTGGAATTTTTATTGGAATTGCATTGAAATTGAAAATCAGTTTGGGTAGAATTGACATCTTAACGATATTTAGTCTTCCAGTTCATGAACACAGAATGTTTATCCATTTATTTAAATCTTCTTTGGTTTCTTTTAACAATGCTTTTTAGTTCCTGACTACACATCCTTTAGGTCCTTGGTTAAGTTTCTTCCAAAATATTTTATTGCTGCAGTTACTATTATGATTGGAATTTTTTTCTTATTTCCTCCTCAGATTGCAAATCAGTCATGTATAGAAAGGCATATTAATCTTGTATCCTGACACTTTGTTGACATTGTCTATTAGTTCTATTAGTTTTTAGTGGATTTTTCAGGAGATTCTAGCTATAAGATCATATAGGTAAATAGCAAAAGCTTTATTGCTTCCTTCTTTATTTGGATGTCTTTTATTTCTTTATGCAATCTAATTGCTTTAGCTAGAACATCTACCACAATATTGAATAACAATGGTGACAGTGGGCATTCTTGTCTTGTTCCTGAACTCAGTGGGAAAGCTTTAAGTCTTTAACCTTTGAGGACAATACTCACTGTAGGATGTTCATTTATGAACTTTACCATTTTGAAAAAGCTTCCTTCTATTTCTTTCTTGTGGAGTAAATGTTTTTTATCAGGAAAGGGTGCTGTATTTTGTCAAGTATCATTTCTGCATCAATTGAGAGTATCTTGTGATTTTTCTTCTTTAATTTATCAACGTGGTTTATTACACTAATTGATTTTCTGGTATTGAACCACACTTGCATACATGTGATAAAACCCCCTTCATCATGGTGTATAGCTGTTTTAATGTGCTTTTGGATTCAGTTTGCAAGTATTTTGTTGAGTTTTGCATCTCTATTCATTAGAGATATTAGTCTGAAATTTTCCTTTATTTATTTATTTTTTTTGTAGTATCTTTATCTTTTCTTGTAGAATCTTTATCTGATGTTGGTTTCATAGAATCAGTTTGGTTGAATTCGTTCCTGTTCAATTTTCTGGAAGTGCTTGAGCAAGATTGGTATTAGATTGTTTTGAATGATTGCTAAAATTCATTTGTGAAGCCATCTAATTCCAAGATTTTCATCTTTGAGAGGATTTTGAATACTGTTTTAATCTCTTCACTTATGATTGTTTTGTTGATGTCTTCTATTTCTTTCAAGGTTACTGTAGGTTTTTGTGTATTTTTAAGAATTTGTCCATTTCTTCTATAATGTCTAAATTTTTGGCATACAGTTGTTCATAGTATCCTCTTATGATCTCTCTTATTTCTGTGGGGTAGGTGGCAATGCTCCACCTCTCATTTACGATTTTATGTATTTGAATCTTCTCTCTTTTATCCTTTGTCGGTCTAGCTAAGAGTTTGTCAATTTTGCTTATCTTCTCAAAGAAATAACTTTTGGTTTTGTTGATTCTGGGTTTTTTTCTCAATTTCATTTATTTCTACTCTGACCTTTACTATTTCTCTTTTTCAGCTGGTATGGATTTATTGTGCTCTTATTTTTCTCTTTTGTCCACGAATGCAGTTAGATCTTCAATTTTAGCTCTTATTTCTTTTATAAAGTAAGCATTGAGTGCTATAAATTTCCCTTTTAGCACAACCTTTGCAGTGTCACAAAGGTTTTAATATGTTGTGTTCTCATTTTCATTTGTCTCAAGATATTTGCTGCATTCTCTTGCAATTTCCTTTTTGACTCACTGATTATTTAAGAGTGTGTGTATATATATTTATGATTTTTCTCTAATGGCAATACTTCATCCATTTTGGCCTTTGGATTTTTGTTGTCTTATTATCTATTGTCTCTCTTTTACCCTATAATTTACCCTTCCTAATAATCTTCATTTCTACACTCTTTCATTCTTGTTTATTTCCTTTCAGGCTGCAGCACTACCTTCAGTATCTCCTGTAATTCTTGTCTTTTGGTAGCCTATTCTATCAGTTTTTGTTTGTCTGTGAAAACTTTGAACTCCCCTTCATTTTTGCAGAACAGTTTTGTTGGATATAGAATTCTTGGCAGGCAGATTTTCCTTTTTCAGTACCTTAAAAACATGATACCACTTTCTTCTCTCCTCCATGGTTTTTGATGAGAGATTGGCACTTAATCTTATAGAGGTTACCTTGTATGTGATGCTTTACTTTTCTCTTGCAACTTCAGAATCTTCCTTTTTTCTTTGATATTTGTCATTCTGAAGAGTAGGTGTCTTGAGTTTGTTCTATTCAGATTTATTCTGTTTGGGATGTATGGACTTCTTGTATATTGATATTTATGTCTTTCATAAGGGTTGGGAAGTTTTCAGTCATTATTTCCTCAAATATTCTTTCTGCCCATTTTCCATTAACTTCTTTTTCTGCATATGTTTTTGCATTGCTTATTATTCAATTCCCTGAGACCCTGTTCTATTTTGTCCTTTCTCTTCTCTTTCTGTTCCCCTGTATTTTCTAGTTCAGACTTTCTGTCTTTGAAATCACTAATTCTGTCTTCAAGCAAATCAAATCTGTTCTTATGTGCTTTAATGGATTTTTACTCTCATCCATCACATCTTTCATTCCTGTAAGAACTTTTACTTTTCTTTGGAGACTTTCAAATTATTCTTTATGTTCACCCAAGGTCTACTTAATATCCATTATCTCTTTAGTTATATTTTCTTTCAATTATTTAAATTTATTTAAGAGAGTTCTATGATTGTCATCAATTAATTTTCTTTAACTCTGTATCTCTTCAGGATATTTGGTTTGTTCCTTTGGCTGGACCATGTCCTCCTGTTTCCTAGTATGGCTTGTAATTTTTTGCTGATGTCTAGGAATCTGAATATGTTGGTGAATTTACTCTGATGCTCAATTTCTCTCTTTTGCCCAGTTACTATTTTTTTCACAGCTACTTTTTGATATTTGGTTGAACTTATCCTAAGTCTTTAAAATTGCTTATCTTAATTTATCAAAATCATGCCAGCTTCTCACTAATGGATGACAGATTTTCTCTAGAAGTTAGAGAACAGAGAATCCCAAGTGCAGTTTTTATCCATTCAATTTCCAGATTAGACAGTAGATGGCACTTGTTGGCACACCTTTCCCAGGAAATGTATCTCTCTCTGTTCACCTTTGTTTTGTTCTGGCCCAAGCCAAGATTCAAAGCAGGCTCTGCTGGCTGAATTCACTGAAGAAAAGCCCCTTGACTAACCCTTCCTTTCCCCTTGTAACAGCTAACAGGGATGAAGGTGCCTGCTCTCCTCTCAGTCAACTGCAATAAACCAGAAGTTTTACCCCTGCTTAATATATTGAGGTGGGCAATGGGGGCCCTTCCTGGCAGCTAGGAGGTTTAGTAATTCACAGTTTTTTGTTTCAGCTTCTTTCTCTCTCTGTTCATCACCCTCCTTGGAGTTGTAAAGCACTGCCCTGGTCTGCTGACCCCCAAAGTAGGTCCCTAGGGCAGCTTTTGGCTTTTTCTCTGTTATGTTTTGAGAGAGCTGCCTGAGCTATCATCCCTCTATGGTCTATAATATTCTTTTTAATTTTTACTCTCATGTTTTTCCTGCTAGTACATTGAAATAAGATTTATTATTGCCTGTTTTCACTGAATCCTGGGCACTTACAAAACTTGCTTATTAGTTACAATAGGTTATTTTTTGTGTAGATTCTTGAGAAATTTTATTGAAACCATGTCTTATGTGAATGGGGAAAATATTAGTTATTTTTATGATCTCTCAGTGTTTTATTATATTTTATCGTTTTGTTCAATAACTAAGTATGTTTGGAGTAGACATTCTTTCTTTGTTCCCAATCTTAGGGTTTAAATTCAAACTTTAAACATTAAGTATGATTTAACTGTAGAATTTTTGTAGATGATCTTTATTATTTTGAGTTTCCTAGTTTGCTTGTATTTCATAGAATCTGCCAGTGAATTTATCTGGGCCAGGAAAAGTCCTTCCCTGAGGGTTATTAGCTACAAAGTCAATTTTTTACAGTTAAGGGCCTCTTCATTGTATTTATTTAAACTTCAGTGAATTTTGTTAGTTTATAGTTTTGGAGTAATTGTTTCATCTAACTTATCCATTTTATATTTATGTTTATCCATAACATAATTCCTTTATTTTTCTTTAAAGTTTGGAATCCTTAATGTCCTTAATGTCCCACATTGGTAATTTAGTTCTGTTATCCCTTTTTCATTGCTATCCGTCTTGGATTTCCAAAATTGACAATTTACAAGGGTTTGAATGAATTTCCTCTCTACTCTCTTTGAAATAGACTTTCACACCCTTCTGGGTATTCTTTGTGTGACTTAATACAGGTAGTGTTTTTCCTAGGGCATTTCAATTGTTTTTCCCATTGTCTCAGCTGTCTACAAGCATTTTATCTGCTTTCAAGACAAATAATAGAAGCATGAGCCTGATAAGTTCCCCAGAATAGTCCCTCAGACTTCCATCTTATATATTGGCACTAAAAAACATGCACCCTGTGCTGGTGTGAGTAGTTTGTGGACCCCAGAAAATCTTGTTCTTAAAGCAAACCCATTCCTGTGCCTATAAACCCACTGTTGATAGGAAGTTTTTATTAGATACAATTAATGGATCTGTTGGTTAGATTCTTTCAGTTAAGTGCCTTTGATTAGATTGTAAGAACCCAGGGTGGGTCTTAGTCCTCTTACTGGAGTCCTTTATAAAGGGAGGAATAAAATATACAGACTCAGGAAAAAAAGCTGCAGAGACAAAGACAGAAGTCCTGGATCCAGGAGCCTGGAATCAGCAGAGCACAGATGCATAGAAAAGGGCCTCAAAGAAGCTGACAGTGAAGGCCCACAGAGAGCAAGAAGCTGAAGCAGTGAGGTTGGGAGGAGAGGAGAGAGACTAGCTGACTCTGCCATGTGCCTGAGTGCCCACAGCTGAGCTCCAGGAGAAGGTGAGCCTGGAGGGGAAGGCAGCAAACACCAGAGCTGCCACTGTGTCTTGCCAAATGGCAGGGGTCCAGGCTCACCAGCAGACCACTTTTGGTGAAATAGCATCTCTGATGATACATTGATTTGGACATTTTCACAGCCTCTAAATTGTAAGCTTTTAACCTAATAAATTTCCATTGTAAAACCCAACCCATTTCTGGTATATTGTTCCCAGCTTCTTTTAGCAAACTAAACACACCCTAGTATGTGCACAGAGGCTACTGGGACAGGGTCAGGGACTGACAATGGAGGAAAAGCTGACACACTTCATGTTGGGGAGGGTTTGGGAGGGAACAGCAAGGGTGCTGTAAGCTTCTTCTATTGCTTTTTTTTTTT
>JAKSZT010034657.1:449268-471337 GCA_026826555.1 Tolypeutes matacus | reverse complement strand
TTTTCTACAATCTCTTTGATTTCAACTGTATTGTCTTCCATATCACTAATTCTTTCCTCTGCCTGTTCAATTCTGCTGCCATGTGAGTCCAGCGTCTTTTTCATTTCTTGACTTGTGTCTTTGTTCGCCATCATATCCATTACCTTTTTAGGTGTGTTAGCTATTTCTTCAGTATGTTCTCCCAGTGTCTTCTTTATATCCTTAATCTCTTCCTTCAGTTATTTAAGTTGCTCCATGATATTTGTTCGGATAGCTTTGATTAGTTGTTCGATGTACTGCATTGCCTCCTGGTTTTTATTTTGTGCACTGGTTGGTCCATGTTTTCCAGTTTCTCAGAGTCATTTGTATTTTTCTGTTGCCCTCTGGTCATCATATTATCTTGATGGGTTTGTTCAGTTGATTAGCTTTTCTCTATGCTCTAGAATTTTATTTAGCTGTTGGTTCTGCGTGTGAGTTAAGTTTTCTCTTTGGCAGTTTTTCTTCTTATTTTATTTCCTTGCTTCTTTCTATGTTCCCTTGAAGGCAAAAGGTTAGTGCCAGAGGAATCAAAAGATTTAAGGAAGGCAAAAGGATAATAGAAATATTAATAAAAGTTAGAAGAGGGGCAAAATGAAACTTAATGAGATGAATATTTAAATTGAGTAGGCAGTGTAGAGTACTAGGAAAAAATATGGAGTTCCTACAATGCACTGGGAAAACAAATGGAGGAATATATATATATAGTGATTTAGAAGGCTAGAATTATGAGGAGGGAGAGAAATAGTAGAGAAAGGTCTGAAAGGAAAAAGTTAATACTAATTTAAAAAAAAGAAAAAAAAAGAAGAAGAAAACAACATAGATGTGATAGAAATTGACACCCTTAAGTTGTGGGCCTATGTAAAAATGTTGTCTCTAAGAGCCACAACAGAAAACAGAAGGCAGAAAGATGCAGGAAGGATAAGCGATAGTTTGTAATACAGAATCAATATATACAGTGAGTGGGAAATTACAGAATAAGAAGCCCAGCAAATAAGCGACCAGCTGGCAGCACCTATTTAAAAAAAAAAAAATAGAAGGAAAAAGGAAGGGGGGAGGAAAACGGGAATAATAACAATAGACCAGAATGTAACAGAGAGAAACCAAAGATCCACACAGGCAAGCAGTCAAACAGAGCTAAGGGAGGTCAATGATTCCCCTAGGGTCCAAGTGGATCCTTCCTGCCTACTTTTGTTTGTCAGTGAATTTCCCCACAGGGTTCTATATGCAGGTCCTGAAGCAGCTTTTAGCTATTAAACTAAATTAAAAAGAATTTATTTTTCATTTGTTGAGGTGACCTCACTATTTTTTTTTTTTTAGCCAAATGCAGGACCCAAAATAATTCCTCCTCTAGACCAACCCCCTTATGGAAGGGACCCTAGCTGGGCCCATGGAAATTAATCAAGCACGTCCCACTTTCCAGACTCCCCAGGTTAGCTGAAGCTCTGATGTTAGTCAGTGAGGAGTGCTAAAGATGGCGGATTCCGCCCCTTCTGGCGCCGAGCTCCAGCGTCACCAGGCTGCTCAGTAAATCAGTTTGAGTGCAGATTCGCGTCTGCTCTCAGCCTAATGGTGCTTCAGGTCGGCTTATCTGCTCCCCAAAGCTATGGGGCGGTGCAGGCAGCCAGATCAATGTCTAAAAATATAAAATATCCTTCCCTGTCTTCCAACTGAACCCTCCCTTTTTTGGGAAGTGTCCCTTCCTCCTGGCTCTGCAGCAGCCCGGGTCTTATCCCTGGGTGGCTAGGGAAATCAGCTGCGTTGCCCGACCGGTTCACTGGGTGCTGATTAGCTCGTTTGCTCTGTTCACACAAGGTCCAAGGGGCTCCAGGCAGCCAGATCCCCAGAAAATAAAACTTTTTCGCCCCGCGCACGGCTCAAAATGGCCGTTTTATTTTATTTTTCCCTAACTGCGGGTCTCAGCCACCTGTGCCAACCTCCACCGGCAGCCTCAAAACTCACGAATCTCCACTGTTCGGTCCATGCCGCTGATCCGCGCAGATAGATGTCCCAAGCCTCTCACTCCACGCGTGCACAGCACAGACCCCCGGGCAGGACCCAGTCCCCAATCCGCCTTGCTCTGGGAGCTTGCATTGTGTGCCCTCCTACACTAACGCCATCTTGGCCCTTCAAAAAACTCCATATTGTTCAATTTTAAACATTTTCTAATTTCCCTTGATATTACTTCTTTGAACCGTATGTTATTTAGGAATCTGTTGTTTAATTTTTCAGTTTTTGGAGATTTTCTCATTATTATTTTCTTATCTCATTTTATTCCATTAGAATATGGTAAAATTTTTGTATGGTTTCATTTTTTTACATTAGTGAAGATCTGTTTCATTACTGAGTAGAAGTCCATTTTGATGAATATGTTATGGAACAAGGGTTCATGCCTGATTCGCAAAGCCTTTTGTATCATAACTACAGGAATTCAAGAAAAGAAAGAGTTTTAATGCAAGGTTGGCCTGATTGAAGGCATAACTCCCTGGCTCAATTCTGTCTCCCAGTGTCTAAAGAGATTAAGTAATCATCACAATAACAAGTATAAACAGCTATAATGTCCTGTAAAGGAATGGAGCTAAGCTAAAGTAACATTTAAAACAAGTAAAACCTGTGTAGTTACTGGTTACAAATGTTCCATTTTCAATTAAAAATATTTTTTAATATGTGGTTTCTACATGTAATGGTTTTTGTTCATTCTTTTTTTACTTATTTGATGCTTTTCTTTTGTTCAAAAAAATTTGTGTGTGTGTGTGTGCATAATTTTGCATGTTGTTCTAGGCATTACTATTGCATCTATTTCTATTGCTATGCTAAAAATGTCACAAACTTAGTGACTTAAGCCAAAACAGCTGTCTCACAGTTTTCAGGGTCAAAAGTCAAGGCACAATGTGACAGAATTTTCTGCTCATAATCACAGAGGCCAAAATCAAGGTGTCTTCAGTGCTTTGTTTCTTGCTGGAAATATTGTAATAGAATCCACTTCCAAGTTCATTCAAATTTTTGGCAGAACCCAGCTCATTGCAGAGATGGTAGTATCTGCTTCCCTGTTGATTCTCAATTAGGGCTTCACTTGGGTCTTTAATATCACTTGTTATTTATTCTCACATGGCCACCTATATCTTCAAAGCCAGTACCATTGCACTGAGTCCTTCTTAGATATCAATTTTTTTTCCACTTTGGCCACCCGCCAGATAAAGCTCTCTGATTTTGAGGGCCCATGCCATTACATTGTAGCATGGATAATTCCAGATAATATTCCTATTTTAAGGTCAACTGTGCCAACTAAAACATAAACATGGGAGTGATCATTTTATTTATCATGTTCTGCACATTACAGCATAAAATTTATGGTGGAGCATTTATAGACATTTTTCTTGCTAAAACTATATGCATTAATTTTCACAGTCATCTTCCATTTTAAATTGAATGTAGAAATTTTACCAATGCATTGATCAATTTCATTTTCAATTTTGATTTTAGTTATCTTAAGTTTAAAGATTCACATCTGTTATCAACCCTATGAAACAATACTGTATTTTTTGTGCTTCAAAATCCAAAATATAATAAAAGAATCAAGAAAGAATAATCTATTAACACAGGTTTAGGATTTTTTTGCCTTTCTTTCATTAAGGGTATTCCAGAATTCTTTATAGTAGCATTTACTCTTTGTTTGAATAACTTCATTAACTATTATGTTACCAGTGTGTTAGCAATGAATTCTTCCATTTTAATTTATCTAACAATACCTTTATTTCACTTCATTTCAATATTTGTCAGGATACTCCATAGTAATAGAACCAACAGGGAGGCTGGCATGTCTGAACTTCACTGAGCAAACTCCTATCTGGATTCTCTAATAAAGGTGCTGTCAAGTCCTAACTCTGAAAACCCCAGGGGAAAGTCCTGGCTGGAAGTACCAGCAAGAGCATGCATTGATGTTGAGGCAGAGATAAACCCCTCAACTGTCACTTGTAAGACCTCAAACTGATTGGATGAGAATACCCCAAACTGCAAAAAGCAATCTTTCTTTTTTGATTATGGATGTAATTAACTGATTGTAATGCAAATTCCATCTAAAATAAACCTTCATAGTAAAAAGTAGATTAGTGTTGGACCCAACAATTGGACCCAATAACTTAGAAAGTTGACCCATGAAATTAACCTTCACATTACTGAAGGATATTTTTGTTTATAAAAATTCTGGATTAACCATTATTTTCTATCTGCCATTTAAACATTTGTTGCCACTGATGTGGCACTTTTGGCCTCCATGGATACTTATAAGTATCCACATTCATTTGAAACATTGTTTCTGCTTATATAATATATCATGCTTCTTTAGCTGCTTTCAAGATTTTCTTTTCTTTTTCTTTAGAATAAAAAAATTTTATTATGATGTGTCTAGGCACATATTTCTTTGGTTTCATCCTTGGTTTCTTTAGCTTATGGAAATAATAAATGCTTTTCTTTCTCCTAAACTGGGCACATTAAAGCCATAGTTCCTTCAATTTTTTTCCCACTGTATTTTTTCTCCAGTATTTTAGGGCTTCCTTTGATATGAATGTAAGACCTTTTATTACTGCCCCGCAGGTCCTTAAGACTGTGTTTATTTTATTTTTTGAGTATTTGCATCTCTCTTGTTAAGATTGGATATCTATTTATCTATCTCCAATATTCTGACATTTCCTTTGTGATCTCCATATTATTTTTTAGCCTGTCTAATTGTTTTTTTTTTTTAGACTTCAGATAATGTATTTTTTTTTCATGTCCAAAATTCCCCTTTGATTCCTCCTATTTCTCCTCTTAGTCTTTCTAATTTCCATTAATTTCAAGAGAGTTTACCCTTACTTATTTGAGCATTTTTTGTTACCACTTTAAATCTTTGTCATACAGTTTTGACATTTATATCACCTTAGTATCAATATTTTTAAAATGTTCTTATCCTTTACAAGTTGAAGTTTAAATTGTTCTTTATATTCCAAGTAGTTTTGCATTGGATCCTACATATTTATAATGATTTATAATGTAACTCTAGCCTTGTTAAATAGTATGGAGAATACTGACATTTTTGATGTCACAAAAATCCTCCCAGTTGTGTTTATGGTGCAAGTTCTGACCAGGCTGCATTTCAAGAATCTGTATAGAAAAATTGAGTGAGTTGTAAGATTTTACTTAATTTTATGTATTTCATTTAACAAATTCTATGATGATTTCATAAATAGGGTTTTTATTTGATTTTTTTTCATATCAGATATAAGCTATGCTATAGAGACTAAAATGAAGGCATAAAGCAAAACAAATATCATATATATATATATGATTGTTACTTTATTTCCTCCTTCAAGTGTGTATGGATATATCCACTCTGTATAAATCTAAGTAACAGTTATTTGAGCAATTATTTCTATGAATAACAATGTAAGGTAATAGAAGGCACATATTCAGACATCACTGATTTTGAAAAATCTCCATGGTCCTATATTTTGGCATATCCAAAATATGTGATCATGTAGCTTCCAGATTTTGAAGCAATGTTATATATGAAAATGCTATGACCTGCAGTAAAAATGGTTTCATGAGTTTCACACCCAAAGCATAAGCAGGAAAAGAAAAAAATAGATAAATGGATGTCCACAAAATTAAAAACTTTTGCACCTCAAAGGACATTCTCAAGAAAATAAAAAGGAAGCCTACCCAATGGGAGAAAATATTTGGCAACCATATATCTGATAGGAGCCTAATATCCTGAATATATAAAGAAATCATATACCTTGAAAATAAAAAGATAAACAATCCATTTAAAAAATGGGAAAGTGACCTGAAAAGACACTTCCCCAAGGAAGAAATACAAATGGCTAAAAAGCACCTGAAAAGATGCTCAGCATTGCTGGCTATTAGGGAAAAGCATATCAAAACTACAATGAGATACCATCTTACACCCATTACAATGGAGTTTATTTAAAAAAACAGTGGACTATAAGTGTTGGAGAGGATGTGGAGGAAGGGGAACCCTCAACCACTGCTAGTGGGAATGTAGAATGGCCCAGCCATTGTGGAGGACATTTTAGCAGTTCCTCAAAAAACTAACTATGGAACTTCCATATGATCCAGTGATTCCATTGCTGGGTATATACCCAGGAGATTTGAAAGTAAAGACACGAACAGATATATGCACACCAATGTTCATAGCGGCATTATTCACTATTGCCAAAAGTTGGAATCAACCCAGGTGCCCATCAACAGAAGAATGGATAAACAATATGTGGTAAATACATAGAATGGAATACTACTCAGCTGTAAGAAAGAATAAAGTGTTAACACATGGGATAACATGGATGAATCTTGAGGACCTTATGTTGATTGAAGCAAGCCAGGCATTGAAGAATGAACAGTACATGACCTCACTGATGTGAATTAAGGAAATTGAGCAGTCTCAAAGAGCTATTGTCTGGAAGATAAGTTTACAAGAAATAGAAAGAGAGAAGAAGATTGTGAGCCATCCATCATATTGACATAACTATGGTAAAGAGTGTAGTTGCGTATTGTAAGGACAGGACAGTAAGTTAGTGATATTATTGGGTTGGGTGGTGCATGCTTGACAGGTGAGTAGATTGGGAATTGTGAGTTAGAAGGTCCAGGGTACTGGAGGGAGGGTTGGGAGAGGGACCAGGCGAGCACTGGGGATTTGTGTGTATGTGATTGAAAGTACAAATTTGGGAATGTTCTTATGGCAATGTGACAAGGAAGGGTTACTGGTTTAGGGTGGTGGATGGGGAGGGCATTCGGGATAGTGCGCACCTGGAGCAGGCTTCTAGGGAGTGTGTGAGTGATCATTGTGCCATAATGTGTTGTATCAGTGGGTGGAGACCCACATAATGAGCAGGAAGGAGTTGGACTCCCATCCTCGGGAGAACCGGTTTGTGCATAAATAGACAGGTGGGAGTCTCTTGAGAGCAAGGACAGCTCCTAATAGGGGAGAACAGACCAGTGTGTCAAGACCTCAGTCTTATTGCTTGTATCTATGAATCTTGTCATCCAACGAGTCAAGCCAGGGGGTTGCGGTGGGCCCAGGGGGGAAGGGAGGGAGGAATAGAATGGATTGAACAGGGGGTACTTAGTGGTCAGTGGAATTGTTCTGCATGATCTCACAGTGATGGACACAGGACATGGTAAATATCATCAGAATTTGTAAAAGTGTATGGTCTAAACTGTAAAACAGTGTAAAAAATTGACCATGTTTAGTAGCTATGTTTCACTGTTTGTATATCAGTTATAACAAAGCTACCATCCACATGTAAAAAGGTATTAATATGGGGGGGAGGAAAGGGGGAAGATGCTGGGTATATGAGAGTCTCCTGTATTCTGTGTGTGACTTTGCTGTGACCTAAAATATTGCTGAAAACAAAATGAAAAATAGTGAGACACTGGGGAATGAATGGATGAAGGTGCCACAGTATAGACAGGACACCAGATCTGGCAATGATGAAAGGCAAAAGGTCAAAAAAAATTTTTTAATATTTTTTATTTTTTTAATATCACAATTTTAATTTTATTTTATTTTATTTTTAGTTTTTTAAAAGTTTTTATGTATTTTATCTCATATTTAATTTTATTATTATTTCATTTTCCTATTAATTGTATTTGGCTATTGTAATGGCTTCATCTTTGAAGAAGCTTTGGATCCCAGAAGGGTTACAACTGGGATGGGGGAGGATCATTGGTGTGGGGTGTCATGGATGGGGGTTGCATGGGAGGAAGTTCACCTGAGGATAAATATAAGGTTATAAAAATGTTCAGATGTTCATGGGGCATTGTCCCGGTCGGTGGAGACTCACACAATAAATGAGAGAATACTGAATTCCCATCCTGGAGAGTTCTGCCATATTCTCTAAGGGAGCAGCAACAGTCCCCCAAGTGCAGGGGCAGTGACTGTTGAAGGAGAATGATTCACTGATGGGCCCTTGTTATTGATGACTAGGCTTATGAGTCTTTGCTCTTGAAATTGAAACCTACCTTATTGTTATGGGGTGCCTAAGGGTTGCCTCCTGAGAACCTCCTTGTTGCTTAAATGTGTCCTCTCTCTAAGCCAAACTTAGCTTTAAAATATTTTTATTTTTTTTTAATATGATAATCAATTTTATTTTATTTTTAGGTTTTTTTTCTTTTTAGTTATTATGTCCCAGCATGGGACATGACTCCTGGGGATAAGCCTCCCTCTCACAGAGGGATTGCTACCAAGCACCAACTAGCAAAGCAACTGAAAAAAGACCTCGAATATCAGGGGAAAAGGTAAAGATAAATGAGTTTACATGGCTAAGAGACTTCAAAGTGAGGCAGGAGGTCATCCCAGAGGTAACTCTTCGCATATCTCTGAAGGATCACATAGACTTCCAAAGTGGATACCAACCCAAGTAGTGGGGCTCCTGAGGACTCTGGAGACACCCAGGTCCTATGGTCAGTGCAGATAGCTCTGGAGTTTGGTGCCTTGCCAGCGGGCCCTACTTTGGAGTGTGTGCTCCTGAGAGTGATGGAGTTGGACTCAATTATGTCTTCCCTGCACATGGCACATCTGTCCCTTCTTTTTAAACCTATACTTGGTGCTGGAGTTTGTAGGTGTATGTCCAGAGACTCGAATTTTGGGGCTGTCCATGTGCCAGCTGGGCCCGGAACCTCGGTGGACTCAACACCTACTCTACAGCTCAATGGACTCACCCAGGACAACTGGCTGGGAGATGATGTTGGACAATGGCCATCCCAGGGAACAGAGAGAGTCTGCTCCTGCAGGCAGAATAGTCCCATCCATCTTCCCCATGAGATAAAAGTCCCCTTTCAATTGGAGGTGGAGTAGACATCACTATCCCAGAATCCTTGGGATTGGGGAAAGAGCTATGGACTAGAGTGAACTTACAGGTATTCTACTATAGACATATTGTGATTCTAGCAATGGAAGAAATTACAACATTGATGTGGAGCCAGTGGCCACTGCAGTCTCTGGGGGTAGGCAGAGGGCAAAACAGTTTTAATATGGGGCCTTTTTCAGGACTTGGGAATCACCGTGAGTGACATTGCAACAACAGATATAGGCCATTTTATATCATCACATAGCATGCAGAACTGTGGGAGGGAGAGTGTAGACTACAATGTGAACTATTGTCCATGCTTAGTGGCAAAGTCCCAGGAGGTGCTTATCAATTGCAATGAATGTGCCACACTAAAGAAGGATGTTTATTTGGGAGGTTGTGGGAGGTGTGGGAAGTGGGACATATGGAAATCCCTATACTTTTTGTGTAACATTTATATAATTTCAGTAGCTTTTAAAGAATAATTTTTTTTTTAAAAGAGTGAATTGTGTTACTTGGTTGGACAAAAGGTTCCATTGGAAAGGAATAAAATATGCCAATAATTCTGTTCTAACTCAACTCTTGAAAGGCATGGGTTGGGGCAGCTGTAATACCAAATAATACACTTGGCACTGAGTGAGAGAGATGCTTTATTTCAATTTACAGACAGGAGAGTCTCTGGTGGTGGCTGTCCTGGGAATGAAGGTAGCACTCCACATAGAGTGGAATTAATCCAGTCACATAGGGGGTCAGTATCTCATTTATCATTATGCTGTATGTGCTCTTGCATATGATTTAGAGCTTGTGAAATATTATGGGAGTGATCAGGAATATATAAATTAGTGAGGGCACAGGTCCCACCTTAGGCCACAGTAAGAATATCTAAAGGCATCCTATTTTGTGAAATTACCTTGCATAGTTGGGTAGTTTCTTCGTTGAGTAAGGAAATTGCTACTTTGGAGTCATTAAGGGCCTGAACAGTGTCATTGGCTAAAGCAGTTATGTGTTTTTCAGTGACAACTGCAGCACCACCTGGCACAAAAACAGCCAAAGGGTAGAATCACCAGTGGGTGTGCTTTACTCTATATCTAGCCTTCTTCATTTCCCAATTACTAGGAATATGGGGTAATGAGTCATATAGGGTGGTGGGGACATATGGTTGTCCCCATGAGCATTGTCCAGTCCAGTTATAGAGCAAATATGGCCACCCATTTTGCCTGCGAGTCCATAGCCATCCTTTAGGGGACAGGTAGGCCCCAGCAAATAAGTGGTAAGAGGTCTGCATTGTAAAAGACTATTGTTCTATAATTTGATAGTAAAATCACACAATTCAGAGGGTAAACACACCACATGAAGAATTCCCACTTGTCATTCCATGCAGACAATGATAAGGCTAACTAAGCTCACAGCATCAGCCATTAGCCCTCCTAAACTATCATATACAGCTATTATATCTTGTTAAAGGTTTGGGCATATTCATCTGTTCCCTTACAAGGGAAAAATATATAATTATGAGTCCATTGAAAGACAGCAGCTGGATTTCATCTTAAATGAGAAGGTCTTTTCCAAACTTGCTGATGGATCATATTCTACATATCAGCAAGGTGTTCCACACTGTCCAATTTGCAGGAGTTACTGTCCAAGGAAGGCCAGTAGCACCTGAGGATGGTAAGACTGTGCAAACCCAGAGTTCGGTTTGATTGTGGGCATGGGTTACTGAGAAAGCTTATTGTGGAAAGGCATTGTCTAGGGTGCTACCAGTGAAAAGAAAGATGGCTATGAGGAACAATAAGGGTTAGGTCATGCTGGTCTAACAATATGCAAGCAATATTTCTATTAGGTGATAACAAAGTAATAAGGTAGGGGTGTCTTGTGAGAAGGTTTCCAATACTATACATTTTCTCCTAAATTCTCTGTGATATCAAAAAAGCTTTGGTGTCAGGCCCCACAAATTGGTGGCATAGATAGCATGTTTCACCCCCAATCCCTGTAAAATATCCTGTATCTCTCTCATAGATTGCCAATGAGGGCATCTCATATCCCCTTCATTAGTTCATGCAGCCTGGCATCCTTCAACCAATCATACCAATAACACTGCTGTTGTTTCTCTAGAGGTGGTATATAAACACTAACTTAGAGAAGTATGAATGGTAATGGATGTCAATTTACTCATATCTATCCCAGATAGTACAATGCCTTCTGCTCGCTCCAGTGTCCCATGATCTTAGAAGCCTGTTATGCAGGGACTCTCTTGATCTCTGCTCGTATCTTTGCCCCAAATTGATCAACTCAACAGCAGTATAGTTCCTCATGGTTACATGTAACTTTTGCTTGGGGGGCTGGGAATATTGGACACCAGGGGGTTGGTTCTGTAACATCTTCCACTTCTGTTGTATTATAGGGTACACCCTTGGGGCCTCCTTATCTTCCTCCACTTCCCATTCCTCTTTCTCCTCATCTGAGGTGGAGTCCATAGGATGCATGACTTAAGGTCCCACCCAGGGATGGATAATATCCTCTGGACCAGGACTCAAGGCAGCCTGGAGCCTTCAGATAGAACATGTCTACAAGCCAGGATTTCTAACTGATCATCAACTTGGCACAGGTGATCAGTTAAGGAATCTTTCATTTCTGCCTGTGATAGGTGCATATCCCTTTCTAATTTTTACTCTTCTAAGTGGCACACAGAGGCCTTTGCCACTTGTTCTGCCTTGGTAGCCACCTGCAAATCTCCTAACAAGGGCCATGCAATAGCTGTTACTATTTGATGGTCTCCCTTCTTATTTAAGTGCAGTTGCCCTGCTATCTGCTGTAGCACAGCAAGTATACCTGCCAGAGTTTTAGGACATCCCATCCTCTCTCAGCAATTCCCACTTGTCCAAGAGGGCAGCCATCCCTCCCCACATGGGCCTTATACAACAATCCAGGATTTCCCCTGATGATTGAACTTTCCCTGAGCTTATGCACACTGCTGCTGGCAGTCCTTCAGTCTCTTTGCTGGCTCACCAAATTGTTTCAATCCAACTCCTGAAAGGTACAATCTGGGGAAACCATAAACCCAAAGAACACACCAGGCACTGAGTCAGACATAACCTTTATTTGGACTTATAAGCAGGAAAGAGTATCCAGTGGTGGCAGTCCAGGAAATGAAATTAACACTCTGCAAGGAGGTGGGAAAATGAGTGGTGATATAAAGATTTCAGAACAAAGAAATTTCATATGGTATGAGAACAGAGGTTCTGCAAGGGTCCTGTGATATGCACATATGGGGTCTGGTAATGTTATCACTATATATGCAAGAATGAAGTTTTATGGCTCTGAGAAGATTATGGTTTACAATACCATATATACATTCTTTCCCCTCCAGGAAAGGTTGTTAACCCTTAATTTATGTCCATGTCACATAGGTGGCTAGGTGCTGTGGGCTTAAGGGGATCCCAGGCCTTGGGTTTCCACACCCATTTACTGGTATCTATGATAATTTAGCTCCCTCTTCCTCCCTCTCTTCCCTGGAAGCTGTACAGTGTTTTACTGGAATCCAGAATTTCAAAATAGTTGATTCACAGAGTTCTTGTCTGTTTAATAGATATTCTGATAGAGTAACTGATTCTGGAAACTTACTACTCTGTCATATTCCCACCTGAATATTAATCTTTGTAGTCCCTCTTTGTAATCTATTTTCTTGTCTCAGAATACTATGTGTGGAAGGTTGGGATTAAGGACTATTAGCCATGCTTACTTGATATAATTATACTCATAAGGACATTGGTGTTGTATGATAATTTTAATTAGATTATATCTGGATCAAGAATCATTTATGTGTTTGTGCCAGTGGACCCAATTGATATATAGGTTGGAGACCTTTGGGTCATTAGCCATGTTTGGTGGCATAATGGGCATAGCTGGTTGAGGAAGAACTTCCAGTAATCTCCTCTGTACCTTCCCTGGATACAATTTTAGGGTTAGCTGAGTATTGTTTGAGCATTCTGGGCTTACATGGTGAAATCTTGTGGGCCAGTAAGTAAACCCATGATCTATGCAACCAGCAAAAATACTAAAACCCAGAGCCAGAGCAAACATTGATATTGTGCTAGTCAGTGATGACTGACTTAGGTATAGGTATTAGGTACCCATGACAGATTAAAAAGAGGTCATCTTTTTCCTTTCTTGATTTGTTTTTTTTTTTTTTGTACTGGATACATATAAAAAATTTTTTTAATCAAACAATAAGTTACACAATATATGTGGTTCATAGTAACACATTCATACAGTATTTGTCCTTTTGTGTCTGGCTTGCTTCGCTCAACATAATGTACTCCAGGTTCATCCATGTTGTCATATGCTTTACGACTTCACTTCTTCTTTTTTAATTTCTTTTTATTTTGTACATTTAATAATTGAAAATATAAACAATTAAAAACTAAAAAGTAAACACAGATGAATAAATATATACATTTCTCAATTAAATGTAATGGACACATATAATTTTTTTTTTAATCAAACAATATATTACACAATATATTTGGTTCATACTAACGCATTCATACAGTATTTGTCCTTTTGTGTCTGGCTTGCTTCACTCAACATAATGTCCTCCAGGTTCATCCATGTTGCCATATGCTTTATGACTTCATTTCTTCTTACAGCTGCATAATATTCCATCGTGGGAATAGACCACAGTTTGTTTATCCATTCATCTGTTGATGGACACCTGGGTTGTTTCCAACTTTTGGCAATGATGAATAATGTTGCTATGAACATCAGTGTGCAGATGTCTGTTCGTGTCACTGCTCTCAGTTTTTCAGGGTATATACCCAGTAGTGGTATTGCAGGGTCATGTGGCAAGTCTATATTCAACTTCTTTAGGAACTGCCAAACAGTCCTCCATAGTGGTTGTACCATCCTGCATTCCCACCAACAGTGAAGAAGTGTTCCTATCTCCCCACATCCTCTCCAACACTTGTAGTTCTCTGTCTTTTTAATAGCGGCCATTCTGATAGGTGTGAAATGATATATCATTGTAGTTTTGATTTGCATTTCCCTAATCATGAGTGATGTGGAGCATTTCTTCATGTGTTTTTTTTGCCATTTGTATTTCTTTTTCAGAGAAATGTCTATTCAAGTCTTTTGCCCATTTTTTAATTGGGTCATTTGTCTTTTTATTGTTGAGTTGTAACATCTCTTTATATATACTGGATATTAAACCCTTATCAGATATGTGATTTCCAAATATTTTTTCCCATTGAGTTGGCTGCCTTTTCACCCTTCTGACAAAGTCCTGTGAGGTGCAAAAGTGTTTAATTTTGAGGAGGTCCCATTTATCTACTTCTTCTTTTGTTGCACATGCTTTGGGTGTAAGGTCCAAGAAACCACTACCTACAAGGTCTTGAAGATGTTTCCCTACATTTTCTTCTAGTAGTTTTATGGTCCTGGCTTTTATATTTATATCTTTGAAAATTTTGAGTTGATTCTTGTATAGGGGGTGAGATAGGGGTCCTCTTTCATTCTTTTGGTTATAGATATGCAGTTCTCCCAACACCATTTGTTGAAGAGACTGTTTTTCCCCATTAGCGTGGGCTTGGTAGGTTTGTCAAAAACCAGTTGACTGTATAGGTGAGGGTATATTTCTGGATTTCAATTCTATTCCACTGATTGATGTGTCTATCTTTATGCCAGTACCATGCAGTTTTGACCAATGTAGCTTTGTAATATGTTTCAAGGTCAGGCAGTGAAATTCCTCCCACATTGCTCTTCTTTTTTAGAATGCTTTTGGCTATTCGGGTGCACTTACCCTTCCAGATGAATTTAGTAATTGCCTTATCTAATTCTGTAAAGTAAGTTGCTGGGATTTTGATTGGTATTGCATTGAATCTATAAATCAGTTTGGGCAAGATTGACATCTTCACGATATTTATTCTTCCAATCCATGAACACTGAATGTCTTTCCATTTGTTTAGGTCTTTTTAAATTTCTTTTAGCATTGTTTTGTAGTTTTCGGCATATAAGTCCTGTACTTCTTTAAATTAACTCCTAAGTATTTGAGTCTTTTTGTTGCTATTGAAAATGGAATTTTCCTCCTGATTTCCTCCTCAGATTGTTCAGTACTAGTGTACAAAAACATTACTGATTTTTGTGTGTTGATCTTGTATCCTGCCACTTTGCTGAACTCATTTATTAGTTCAAGTAGCTTTGTTGTGGATACTTCAGGATTTTCTAAATACAGGATTATGTCATCCGCAAACAGTGAGAGTTTTTCTTCCTCTTTTCCTATTTGGACACCTTTAATTTTTTTGTCTTGTCTAATTGCCCTAGCTAGAACTTCTAGTACAATGTTGAATAACAATGGTGACAATGGGCATCCTTGTTTTTTTCCTGATCTTAGGAGAAAAGCTTTCAACCTTTCCCCATTGAGTATGATGTTGGCTGTGGGTTTTTCATATATGCCTTTTATCATATTGAGAAATTTTCCTTTTATTCCTATCTTTTGAAGTGTGTTCATCAAAAAAGGATGTTGGATTTTGTCGAATGCCTTTTCTGCATCTCTTGAGATGATCATGTGGTTTTTTTTTCCTTCAATTTGTTAATATGGTATATTACATTGATTGATTTTCTTATGTTGAATTAGCCTTGCATACCAGGAATAAATCCCACTTGGTCATGATGTATAAGTCTCTTGATATACTGTTGGATTCAATTTGCAAGTATTTTGTTGAGAATTTTTGCATCTATGTTCATTAGAGAGATTGGTCTGTAGTTTTCTTTTCTTGTGGAATCTTTATCTGGCTTTGGTATTAGGGAGGTTGGCTTCATAAAATGTGTTGGGTAATTTTCCCTCCTCTACAATTTTTTGGAAGAGTTTAAACAGGATTGGTGTTAATTATTTTAGAAATGCTTGGTAGAATTCACTTGTGAAGTCATCTGGTCCTGGACTTTTCTTTGCTTGGAGATTTTTGATGATGGATTCAATCTCCTTAATTGTGATTGGTTTGTTAAGATCTTGTATTTCTTGTTGTGTCAGTGGAGGTTGGTTATGTGTTTCTAGAAATTTGTCCATTTCATTTAGGTTGTCTAGTTTGTTGGCATATAGTTTCTCATAATATCCTCTTATGATTCTTTTTATTTCTGTGAGGTCATTTGTAATTGCCCCGCTTTCTTTTCTGATTGTATTGATTAGCATCTTCTCTCTTTTTTTCTTTGTTAGTCTAGTGAGAGGTTTGTCAATTTTATTGATCTTCTCAAAGAACCAGCTTTTGGTTTTGTTGATTTTCTCTATTGTTTTTCTCTTCTCATTTTCATTTATTTCTACTCTAATCTTTATTATTTCTTTCCTTCTTTTTGCTTTGGGATTGGTTTGCTGTTCTTTTTCTAGTTTCTCAAGTTGTTCTGTTAAATCTTTGAGTTTAGCTCTTTCTTGTTTTTTCATATAGGCATTTAGGACTATAAATTTCCCTCTCAAGATTGTCTTTGCCGTGTCCCATAAGTTTTGATACATTGTGTTCTCATTTTCATTTGCCCCAATATATTTACTGATTTCACTTGCAATTTCTTCTCTGACCCAACGAATATTTAGGAGTGTGTTGTTCAGTCTCCATACATTTGCAAATTTACTTTTTTCCTGTTTGTTATTGATTTCTAAGCCAGGGAAGTCCCTGGGTTATATCTGAACTTAGCACTCGGGATTGTTGGAGTGTGGCTGGGAGTGGGCGCAGCAGGCACTGAGGGGTTGGGCTTGGCTCCGTGCGCTGATCTGTGGCGCTTTGACTCTGCACTTGGGGCCTGTCTGTACAGTCACTAGTGTTGTTGTAATGATCTCACTCCTAACTGTGACATTTTTATCAAACGTGTGAATAAATATATAAAGATTAAGAAAAATAATAATAAAAAAATTAAAAGAATAATAATTTCATTCCGTTAGGATCTGAGAAGGTACTTTGTATAATTTCAATCTTTTTATATTTATTGAGAGCTGTATTGTGACCTAACATGTGGTCTATCCTGGAGAAAGATCCATGCGCACTTGAGAAGAATGTATAACCCACTGAGTTTGGATGCAGTCTTCTGTATATGTCTTTTATGTCTAACTTGTTTATCATATTGTTCAAGTTCTCTATTTCCTTGTTGATCTTCTGTCTAGTTGTTCTATCTAATGATGTGAGAGGGGTGTTGAAGTCTCCAACAATTATTGTAGAAATATCTATTTCTCTCTTCAGTTTTGCCAGAGTTTGTCTCTTATATTTTGGGGCACCCTGGTTAGGTGTGTAGATATTTATGACTGTTATATCTTCCTGGAGGATTGTCCCTTTTATTAATATATAATGGCCTTCCACATCTCTTATCACTTATTTGCATTTGAAGTCTGTTTTGTCTGATATTAGTATAGCTACCCCTGCTCTTTTCTGTTTACTATTCGTGTGGAGTATTTTTTTCCAACCTTTTACTTTCAGACGGCTTGTATCCCTGGGTCTGAGGTGAGTTTCTTGTAAGCAGCATATGGATGGCTCATGTTTTTTATCCATTCTGTCATCCTGTATCTTTTGATTGGGGGATTTAATCCATTCACATTCAATGATATTACTGAAAATGCACTATTTATTTCCTCCATTTTATTCTTTGGTTTCATTTGTCATCTTATTTTTGTCTCTGTTTTTACTCTTTTGGTTATGCTTTCTGCTTTTCTTTCTTCTATACTCTCCTCCAAGCCTCTCTCTCCTGTCTTTTTCTTTCAGGTTCTAAGGCTTCCTTTAATATTTCCTGCAAAGGTAGATTCTTTTTTGCAAACTCTCTTAGTTTCTGTTTGTTTGTGAATACTTTATTTTCACCTTCATATTTGAAGGACAGTTTTGCTGGATAAAGAATTCTCGGCTGGCTGTTTTTCTCTTTCAGTTTCCTAATTGTATCATACCACTGTCTTCTCGCCTCCATGGTTTCTGAAGAGAAATTTGCACTAAGTCTTACTGGACGTCCTTTGTACATGATTGTTTGCTTCTCTCTTGCTGCTCTGAGAATTTTCTCTTTATCTTATACATTTGACATTCTGAATAATATGTGTCTTGGCATAGGTCTATTTGGATTTATTCTCATTGGGGTACAGTATGCTTCTTGGACATGGAAGTTCATTTCTTTCGTGAGAGTTGGGAAATTTTCAGCTATTATTTTCTCCAATACTCTTTCTTCCCCTTTTCCTTTCTCTTCCCTTTCTGGAACTCCCATGACACGTATATTGTTGCATTTTGTGTTGTCATTCAACTCTCTGAGCCCCTGTTCAATTTTTTCCATTCTTTTCTCTTTCTGTTCTTTTCTCTCTTAATTTTAGCTGCTCTGTCTTCGGTATCACTTATTCTTTCTTCTATCATTTCGAGTCTCCTGTTGTATGCCTCAAATGTGTTTTTTACTTCACCTATTGTGTCTTTCATTCCCATGAACTCCGTTAGTTTTCTGTTCAGGATTTCAAATTCTTCTTCACGTTCGCTCAATGTCTTCTTGGTGTCATTTATCTCTTTAACTATATTCTCTTTCATCTCACTAATTTGATTTTGGAAATTTGTGTTCATCTCACTGATTAGTTCTCTCAAATTCTGTATCTCTTCTGGGACTTTGCTGTATTCCTTTTCTTGGGCCATGTCTTCTATTTTCTTAGTCTGGTTCGTAATTTTTTGCTGGTGCTTAGGCATCTGGTTAGGTTGTATTTTATTTAGATGCTCTATCTCTTTCTCTTTTATGGGGTTTTAGTGGCAGGAGGCTGTGAGTTACCATAACTCTTTGATTTTTGGCTCAACCTTGATTGTTAGGATTGTTCTGCTGGTTGCTCAAAACTGGGCACTGGACCCAGTAATTGGTTGTAGAGTAATTTCCTAGGGCCTTGGGCAGGGAGGCTATAGAGGCCAGGAAAATCTCTCCTACTTATTAATTTTCTTACGTGCCCTTCCTTGGTCTGCCAGAAGATGGTGATTGTTAGCAGCTCTCAATTCAATGCCTGGTTGGAGCGTATTTGTTGTGACACAGACCAAATCAATGTTATAGAGCTTCCTGTCTGGGGCCTAAGAGCCTGTAATTTAGACTTTCTGAGACAGTTCTCCAGACTTCTCTTGTAGCGCCCCCTTTTTTCCAGTTAGGAAATATTTCCACTCCCTTCTGAATCCTCAGCAATCAGTCCCTGTTAGTAGAGGATGAGATTAGGATGTTTGTGTATCTTTAGCCCCTTGCAGGCTCCAAGGCAAACAATGACATAGCCCCACCTGGCCTGGAAGGGCTCACAGGACAGGGCAGACCAAACCTGGGAGTCAAAAGCAGGTTCAGCCCCAGGCTCTCTCTCCCCCCTCCTGTGGAGTCCTCAACAATTAGTCCAGGCTAGAAGAGAAGGAGGTTGCGAGGGTCGGATTTCTCCAGTCCTTCCTAGGCTCCCAGGGCAAACTGCCATGTGGAAGAGTCCGTGGGGCTCTGCAGCCCAAATTTACAGGTCAGAAGTTGAGTCAGCCTAAGGCTGTGTCCCTCTCTCTCCCCTTTCTGGGAGTGGTAGATCCCTGGAGCCCCCTTTGTCTGTGGTCCCAGGCCCAGAGGCCCAAGAATTCTAAAGAGTGTGGAGGAGGGTGCCGGCCGCAGCAGAAGCTGCCACTTCCAACTCACAGTTCTGTTGTCGTGATTTCCCTCTTTTGTCCCTCTCTCCTCTGGATGGTGTGCAGTCTTCACCTGCTCTCCTAAACCCTAGAACATCTTTTTTGGGGCAGTTTCAGCCTGTCCTCTAGCTATTTTTCTGGAGAAGAGATTCCTGTGTCTTCTCTTTTTTATTTTTTAAACACATCAATTTTATTGGTACATATTAATAAAACATACAATTCATCCAAAATGTACAACAAATGGTATTTGGTATAATCACATAACTGTGCATTCATCACTTCAATCATTATTAGAGCATTTTCATTATTACAATAATAGTAATAAACAAACAAAAAAAAACAGACAAATAAGCAAGAAAATTCCTCACCTCTCAATCTCTCTATGCTTCCCCCACTGCATAGTTGCTGTTTCAAGCTATTCTATCCAAAATATATAATCAATGTGAAGCAGGCTAATAAGATAGGGAATCAATAGATGGATCTGGAACCTGACAAGAATTCCATGTGGATATGAAGATCCCCAAGATGGCTGCTGGAAGAACTTCATGAATGAGATTCCCTCTGGAAGCCAGGAAAAGTCCTGGATATTCTACAGGGACATTATCATTGGGTCCACCCAGGGGATTGATGGGAGGGGTAATCAATCAAAACAGCCAACACCTGGAACTCCTCCCATGTCATTAGCAAAGGGGTGGAATAATTAATGGTTTAAAAAGCAGGCACAAAGCCTTTTTCATCTCTCTTGGGTTCTGCACCCTGCTCTTGTCATGTCCCACCTGCATGAAATAACATGCAAGTAAAACCTGGTCATTTATAATCTATAACGGGAAATTGTAGTCTATGAATCAGCCCTTTTTATCACTCTTCAGTCCCTTACTCTCTACCGGGGACCCATGAGCTATTATTTTCTCCCATTTCTCTTCCCTCCCTACCTTAATAAATTACTGGCCTAACTAACTCGACGTACTCTGAAATTCATTTCTGCAGCCTAAGTCAAGAACCTAGACAAAATCCAGTAACAAATGGCCTTTAGTATAATCACAATGTTGTACATTCATCATCTCAAAAATTTTAGAACAATTTCAGTGATTGGCATCCACTAGACCTAACTTTTCTTCACCTGTAAAGTGACCCAGACTATCCCACTACTTGATTTGGGAGCTATGATCATACTTCATGGTGGCTACAGTAGATATTGTATGTGGTCATATGCAATTAATATGGCAATAGGAGAAGGTTTTAGTCCCATTCCCTGAAATATGACCCCATCTATGGGATGTCAATGTTTGGTTTTGGAGCACAAGTTACTGCATCTGGGAATTTTTTTGGCCATTAATTGGTCTAGGGGCAAACCCCCTTTAAGGACCTCTTCCACCAGGACAGAAATGCTTCTGAGGTCTGAGGTGGGTACTATAGGACTAAAAACCAGTTGGTAGAGGATGCTTGTGGTCCTGAGTAAGCAGTCTCAAAGCAACCTGCCAGATATATATTGTAGGAATGAATTTAAGGTAGTGTTATTGAGCAGTGACTCTGGTGTGGTAAGTTGAGCATGTGTGGAAATGGGTGAGGCTATAAACTATTTCCACATGTGGAACCTCCTAACAGAGCCCTTTATTATGAGAAAATTACTTTGTTTCCATTGGGCTGAACCCCCTGACAGTCCTTTGGCCACCACTCAAGAATCATTGAATTTTCAGAGATTGGGTAATTGGTGACTAAGAGCATCCTAGAGAGATAAAGTGACCACTTCTATCTTTGTCAACTGTGCAAACTCAACACAGCCATCTCAAGTAAACAGGGTGTTTGAGGACAGAAGATATTCTTTGGCCCTCCAGTGATCTCTGTTTCATACAATAGTGTTGGCATCAGTGAGATATGCTGACTTATTTTCCAAGTCAAACAGTTGGTCCCAAGGGACTTCACATTTGGCTTAGAGCAAAGGGCAATGGGAGTGCTATGACCAGCATCTCAAGATCTGTGTACAGGGGCTGAACATGGGTGAAGTCATATCCTCTTACAGTTTAGAGAGGCCCTGTTTGTAATGTTTAGCACTCTCCTGTAGGTAGCATTTTCATTTTGCTAGAGAGGCTTCAATGGCCAAACTGACCTCCTGCTGGGAATTGTCTCCCACCCTTGATATTATAGGAATCTTTGTGCACAGGCTAGCCAGTCATGGCCTTATAAGCACCTCCTTTTTATTAATGAACCCAATAAGCAGCCAGGATTTGCCATACTAAGCCCAAGGACTCTGTAAGGCATACTCAGAGGTAGCTAAAGCCTCTAATTTAAAATCCATTCCTGATGGGATGAGGTGCACAACTTGGAAAATAGCTTATTGTGCCAATTCTAACATGGTCGTTGGGTCATTCCCCACGTGAACACAGCATATGTATGTGTAATTTTGTATAAGGGCTGTAATAAGAGTAAGAGATGTGGGGTATGTTATTTCCAGGACATGAATAATCCAAAATTAGTAGCTGAGGTAGGCTTGTGTTTGATTGTGGTGAGAATCTGTCTTCCCTTTGAGGACAAGATCATGCTGAAGAATTTAACAGAATTTGATTGCCTTTTTTAAAAATGGGTGCTTATTGTTCAGCC